>SJYA01010522.1:0-13998 GCA_006410615.1 Neotragus moschatus
AATTTTCTACAGTTTGTTGTGATCCACATAGTCAAAGGCTTTGGCATAATCAATAAAGCAGAAGTAGATGTTTTTTTGGAACTCTCTTGCTTCTCTGATGATCCAATGGATGTTGGTAATTTGATTCTGGTTCCTCTGCCATTTCTAAATCCAGCTTGAACATATGGAAGTTCATAGTTCAAGTATTGCTGAAGCCTGGCTTGGAGAATTTTGAGCGTTCCTTTGCTAGCGTGTGAGATGAGTACAGTTGTGTGGTGATTTTAGCAACCTTTGGCATTGCCTTTCTTTGGGATTGGAATGAAAACTGACCTTTTCTAGTCCTGTGGCCACTGCAGAATTTTATAAGTTTGCTGGCATATTGAGTGCAGCACTTCCTTAGCATCATCTTTTAGGATTTGAAATAGCTCATCTGGAATTCCATCACCTCTACTAGCTTTGTTCATAGTGAATGTGAAGTCGCTCAGTCATGTCTGACTCTTTGCTACCCATGGACTGTAGCCCACCAAGCTCTTCCATCCATTGGATTCTCCAGGCAAGAATACTGGAGTGGGTTGCGGTTTCCTTCTCCAAGTGATCTTCCCAACCCAGGGATCGAACCCAGGTCTCCCACATTGCAGGCAGATGCTTTAACCCCTGCACCACCAGGGAAGCCCTTAAATACAAGAATACAGTCTCTCAGAAAACCTTCTATAGAGACACAGAACTTCAGATCCAAGTACTAACATCAAAGATTTCAAGGGAGGAAAGGAAGCCAGGTTGAAAGAAGGGGGAGGAGGTGGGAGAGGGGGGCAAAAGGGGTGGCCTTACAGATGTCTCCTGCTGCCTACAGATACCCAGGCGTTATGGGACTTTTCCCTGGGCCTCCAGAGAAGGGAGGACTGGAACTCAGCCCTACCAGAAATCAGACCAGACCAGAACCAGAATTCGAGTTCTCTGCCAAGAGGAGATGATCAGTCTCCAATCCTCAGCTCAGGCTGAAGGCCCTTCGACCAGATTCCTGCATCCAGGACCGGGGGACTAGAAAAACAGGGAAGGGTAGGCAGGGTTAAGGAGAGAAAAGAGAGAGGGAAGGGGAGGGAGGTCAGTAAAGTCGCTTGTTCCTCACCGGCCGGGGCACTCAGGCCAGGTGTTCATAGTAATGCTCCCTAATGCCCGCTTGACTTCACATTCCAGGATGTCTTTAATCAGAGAACATTCACTTTAATCAGATGTGTATCCTGTATCCATCATTTTAGGTTAAGGTATGTTGAGGTAACAAGGGACTGAAAAACAGTGTTGGTTTAAGATGATAGAGATTTACTTTGAAATTATTTCCTATGCGCATCATGGTTGGGCTGCAGGTCTGTGCCCTGACGCTCATCTCGAGGATGGTGGGGCAGACCTTATGGAGACGGTTCACGCCACAGGAAAGAGAGCATGGAAGAAACTGTGCAGTGTTCTTGGAAGGTCTGTTCAGTGGTGGCACACGAGTCTTCTGCTCATGTATCATGACAAAAACTGACTTCGATAGCATATGAATGTGTAGTTCAACCATGGTGAAGGACAGCAAGTGCTTTGAATAACACAGTCTTACCACTGACTTCTAACTTGGTCACAAATATTTCCTTCCTCCCTTTGTGCATGCCAAATACACTCTGCTGCTGCTGCTGAGTCGCTTCAGTCGTGTCTGACTCTGTGCGACCCCATAGACGGCAGCCCACCAGGCTCCCCGTCCCTGGGATTCTCCAGGCAAGAACACTGGAGTGGGTTGCCATTTCCTTCTCCAATGCATGAAAGTGAGAAGTGAAAGTGAAGTCACTCAGTCATGTCTGACTCTTAGTGACTTCATGGACTGCAGCCTACCAGGCTCCTCCATCCATGGGATTTTCCAGGCTAGAATACTGGCTGCTGCTGGTAAGTTGCTTCAGTTGTGTCCAACTGTGTGTAACCCCATAGATGGCAGCCCACCAGGCTCCCCTCTCCCTGGATTCTCCAGGCAAGAACACTGGAGTGGGCTGCCATTTGGAGTGGCACTCTATTGCTCCTTAAAGGAGACATCATGTATGTCTTTTCCAATCAAAGTATCAGACTCACAACCCCAGAATTCTTGTAACAGTATCATTTCCCTGGTGGCTCAGGTGGTAAAGAATCCCCCTACAATGTGGGAGACCTGGGTTCGATCCCCTGGTTGGGAAGATCACTTTTTTCCTGGAGAGGGGCATGGCTACCCACTCCAGTATTCTTGCCTGGAGAACTGCATAGATGGAGGAGCCTGGTGGGCTACAGGCCGTGGCGTCGCAGAGTTGGACACAACTGAGCACCTTTCACTACGACAGGTCTGCATGTGGCTCCTTTAGAGCTGGACGTGTATGAACTGAGAAGGGATCAGTGATGGGAGAGACCACAGCAAACACAGCCTTCTGGAGAGGAATGAGTGGCAAGCCCACAGCAGCTGCTGGCCCATCTGCAATCATGGTGAAAGCCCACTGGACACGCTATCCAGGACCCTGATGCTTGGCAGTGGAAAATACTCCTTGAGAAGGTCCTGGTTCTTCCCAGTTCAGGGTTCTCCATGGCTCTGGGTTCTGCTTCTGGGACATGCTTTCCTTTCCATTTTCCCCATTGGCTATGTGTATATAATAGTATGTATTATATATGTATATCTACTATAAGTGAAAGACAGCCATACCTAGCTGTTCAGTCGCGTCCGACTCTTTGCGACCCCATGGACTGTAGCCCCCCAGGCTCCTCTGCCCACGGGATTCTCCAGGCAAGAGTACTGGAGTGGGTTGCCGTGCCCTCCTCCAGGAGATCTTCCCAACCCAGGGACTGAACTCGTGTATCTTGTGTCTCCTGAATTGCAGGCAGATTCTTTACCACTGAGCCACGAGGGAAGCCTACACACCCACACCCCCCCCTCCGCCACACATACACACACACACACACAGACACACCCACACACCCACCCACCCCTTAGGGAATCGGTTCCCTTGGAGCCTGAGAAGCTCTCTTGACCTGCCTCTTGGCTACAGAACCGTGAGGATCTGATGTAACCATCCTGAGATGGGGGTGGGGGCAACAGGCCATGCTTTGCACAGTAATGCAGTGTGCCTCACATGGTTTATATGTATTGAAAGCTTCCATGGAAACCAGTCTCCCTGGCTTGGGGCCGCGTTTGGATTCCCCTGAGAGCATGTGTTTCAGGCCCTAGGGTCCTGGCTTCTCAGTGAGCTTCCAGCTTGCTTCTAGAAAGCGGCTCTGTGGGCTGCTCAGCTTATCCTCTCGGGTGGCCACCTAATGATGCTGACCTGCGCTACTCGGTCTCAACCATGTCAGTAGCTCCTAGGAACTGACTCCCTATTCTGCACCGGTCTGTCAGGTCAGAGGACACTAAGATGTCCCAAGATATGATGGCTCTTCTTGGCTTGCTGCAACAGCCTTGGAATATTCCGCCCACAATACAAAAGGGCCTCCCGTTGAGCACTGCAGCCTTTTCATTAACTTTGCTGTTGTTCAGTCGCTGAGTCCTGTCTGACTCTTGGAGACCCCATGGACTGCAGCATGCCAGGCTTCCCTGTCCTTCACTGTCTCCCGGAGTTTGCTCTAACTCATGTCCATTGAGTCAGTTTCTTAACTTCAGTTCAGTCATGTCCGACTCTTTACGACCCCGTGGATTGCAGCATGCCAGGCCTCCCTGTCCATCACCAACTCCCAGAGTTTACTCAAACTCATGTCCACTGAATCGGTGATGCCATCCAACCATCTCATCCACTGTCGTCCCCTTCTCCTCCTGCCCTCACTCTTTCCCAGCATCAGAGTCTTTCCCAATGAGTCAGCTCTTCGCAACAGGTGGCCAAAGTATTGGAGTTTCAGCTTCAACATCAGTCCTTCCAATGAACATTCAGGGCTGATCTCCTTTATGGTGGACTGGTTTGATCTCCTTGCAGTCCAAGGGACTCTCAAGAGTCTTCTCCAACACAGTTCAAAAGCAGCAATTCTTAACTTACGCATTCCTAAACCCCATCCCTCAAAATCAGGAAATATGAGAGATGGTCTTAAAAATTTTTTTAGTATTCTTTCATATTATATATTTTTTGAAAGTAATGAGTTGCTTCATGAATTCATGACTCAGTTTGATTCAAAATGCACTTTTTGTTTTCAAAATAGAAGTACAGTTGACCGAGACAGGGGGAGTTTGAACTGCATGGATATACTTTTATGGGGATTTTTTCCAGTGGACAGACACTACAGTGCTACACAGTCTGGTTGGTTGAACCCACAGATGCAGAACCTAGGATATGAAGGGCCAATAGTGAAGTCATACCAATACGTGGCTTTTCTGCTGCTCAGAGAGGCAACACTCCTAACTCCCAGGTTGTTCCAAACTCAACTGTGTGTTTATTATTGTTTCTGATTATACAAATACAGCTGCTCATTGTGACAAAATGATTGACAATATGAAATTGACAACCCTGATTTGGTCACCTCCCGTCTTGGGAAGTAGGAATTTCCATGTGGACACTTCGCATATGAAGCGGAGCAGCTGATGTCATAATCCAAAGTTGCTTGCCATCAGCTGGTGCTTTGTTAACCAAGTCCAGTTCATCTCCAGCTAAGCAACAATGCTCAGAGACACTTCCTTCTTAATGTGGACCACAGGTAGGCACAGCGTTTCAACTTTAGAAGACCTTCCTCAGCTGTTTCTAGCACGGCCCCTGTTCCCGAGACTAGACTCTGTAACTGGATTTCACCTTTGGCAGTAAAATTCCTCCATTCATTTTCTCCAACAAAAATGGTCCTATGAATTGCTTGATAATTGTAATGTCTGCTTCCTGTCTTTATCAGTATGTGATTTTTCCTGTTTATCTCTTTCATCATTTGGTATGTTCTTATTTAAATTCAAATTTCCAGGAGTATTATCGTTTTGTCAAATATGTCCCCAGCTTCTTTCCAAGTTGTGTTTATTGTATATTTTTTTCATTAAAAAATAACTTTAAAAATTAGTAAAAACTGCTAATCATTTCCTTCATTGTTTATGATGTTGGTGTCCCAAATTATACTATTTTTTTTCTCACTTTCTGCGCCTTCTTTTTGGCTAGGCTTAGAGGAAAGTTTTAAAACTTTCACTTAATATACCTGTAATTCCATTTTAGTTACATGAATGCCCACTTCCTATGTGTACCTGTGATTTTGTTTGGTGTGTTTAAGAAGTTTATACTTTATACTTTGTGAAGTATACTTAATATAAAATGACCTTTCAAGACAAGAAGCTCTTTTTTTGTTGCACCAGGTTCTACTTTGCCTAATGTTAGCCTTCAGCGTTGCTTCCTTTGATGTGTGTGCGCGCTAAGTCACTTCAGTGATGCCTGACTCTGTGACCCTGTGGTCTGTAGCCTCAGGCTCCATGGGAATTTTCTAGGCAAGAATCCTAGAGTAGGGCTGGCTGTCATGCTCTTCCCCAAGGGACCTTCGTGACCCAGGGATCGAGCCCGCATCCCTTCTGCCTCCTGCACTGGCAGGAGGGCTCTTGACCACCAGTCCCACCTGGACATTCTGTCAGTGTATTTTACGTGGACTTTAGGGTTTCCAGGTTTTGACGTGTGTCATTGTTAGTATATTGCTGGATTGCTTTTTTCATTTAAAAACGATCATATTTATGTGCAAGTGAGTCACTCTGCTGTACACCTGAAACCAGCGCAAGACTGTTAATCAACTGTACTCCAATATAAAATAAAAATTTAAAAAATAAACACAGCATTTAGTAGCTGCCCGCAAGATGCCAGGCCTCCGTGTGCGGATGTTCAGGTGTAACCCTAACAGCTCTGTGCCCTGGATTTCGTCAGGAGCATTTAGTAGCTGCCCGCAAGATGCCAGGCCTCCGTGTGCGGACGTTCAGATGTAACCCTAACAGCTCTGTGCCCTGGATTTCGTCAGGCTCGGTTTAGAGGGGAGGAAAGGAGGAGATGGATGAGCTTATCGACAGCGCCTATGCAGAGTCAGCTGCGGACGCAGGACTCCAGTCTCCCGAGTCCGAGCCTGTTTCATTGTTTCATCAGCGTTCGGTAGGCTTCCCTCTCCCCTCGATCCCCTCAGTCTCACACCTAAGGTCCGGCGAGCTGCCTAAGGTCGGGCAGCTACAGCAGCAACATTGGAATCCAGGCCTTCTGACGGCGGGGGTTTCACGTGTTTCCCCTTCTCCATCTCATTTCCCTGACTGTGAGTGCGGTACCTCCCCCGGTGAAGCAGGCTTGAATGCTACTTTCCTGTGAGCAAAGCGCTGTGTAGATGTCCCACGTGGCGCCACCACCCCCACAGCACGGTGAGTAGAACGCGTCAGGCTCTTGGTTTACCTGGTGGCCACCACTGCTTCCTTTTCTCAGTGGGTCTGATTCAGCGCCTTCTTTCTCCGTCATCCCCGCCAGCACCACCCCACCGCCATCATCGTCAGTGCGTCATTGCCGTCATCGCTTCCTGCTCCCTTTGAGCTCCAGTGAAAGCGAAGTCGCTCAGTCGTGTCTGACTCTTTGCGACCCCCATGGGCTGTGGCCCGCCAGGCTCCTCTGTCCATGGGATTCTCCGGGCAAGAGTACTGCAGTGGGTTGCCATTTCCTTCTCCCGGGGATCTTCCCGACCCAGGGGTCGAACCCAGGTCTCCCGCATGGCAGGCAGACGCTTTAACTTCTGAGCCAATTTGCCTGCAATCTTTGAGCTCCAAGAGCATCTTAAATTGCTCCTACAAGTTACAGACCAGCCTTCTTGGCTTCCTTAATCAGTCAAATAGACATTGATCAGAGGCCAGACAGGAAAATCAGGTGAGGCTTTATCGGGATCCCTGCTGCAGCAGGGGTGGGTGTGCCTCCTGCGGCGCAGGTGGGGGTGGCGTGGGAGGCAGGTGGGTTCCTTACAAGGGGTGAGAATAGGGGCAGGCCTGAGATTGGGCAGGAGGGGTGGTCCAGGTGGTTTTCTCACCCCTTCAGGGGTGCTGAGTGTGGCGGACGTGCACAGTCGCAGCTTTTGCTCCTGACACTCTGCTTTGCTCTCAGCTCTGCAAACGTGGCAGTTGGGCTTTTGGTCTTTTTGTATCTTATTGTCCGTATTTTGCCCCAGCTGCCCACGCATGCAGTTATTTCTGGTCACCTATCATTTCTTGGTATTTTGTTGTTTGAGAAGACATTTGTCCAGGGGCAACCGTTGCAGCAAAGGGTCCCGGATCCCAGGTTCCAGCTGCTGTATGTCCATCATTTATCTGCAGTCCCTCCACGTCTCAGCCACGCCTGCTTTTAGCTCCTATCGTTGCCTTTCCATGACAGCCTGTTGGCTTTCTTCCTTAGTGCCTCCTCATTGAAGGAGTTTTTCCCTGTGTTCATTGGAGACGCCAAAATGTCATGGAATACCTTTTCTGAGCTAGCAGCTGATAATCTTCATAATTGCACTCCTCTGAACCTTCCGTGTTGGTTTCATTTCCTCATAGGCTTCATGGTGCTTCCTTTTCACTTTTGTTATAACCTTGGCACCTGTCAACAAACAAGATGTGCGGCTTCCCTTGGTTCTGTCCACTTGCATAACTGTGACATTTTTTACTTATTATGCCAACTACACGGCTGAAGCGACTTAGCAGCAGCAGCAGCAGCAGCAGAGGGCAAGTTGATGAGTCTACTCCAGGTTCAATACCTGCCTCTAGAGGCACTCACCTGTTGCATCTCTGCCTTACTGGGAAGACATCTGCTGCTGCTGCTGTCTAGGTTTATCATGCTGCCAACAGGCGAAATCCTGAAACATACGTACATACTCATTGATCCACATTCGCAGCGTTATCTGTGTTCCTGACTTGCAGACTTTGTTTTGGGGGCTACACCCTCTCCCAGGGCTGGAGGCATTACCGTCAGTGCTGTCTGTTTTATCTGCTTTCATTTCGGGTAAAGCTCTCTCTGTAAGGGCATAGAGTATGTGGCATCAAAGGGAAAGAATGAACAGCCTTCAGGAGCAACAGCTCTATTGCAGAGAACCGCTTCTCCTTTTCTGTTTGGTAAACATCTTGATTCTGAGTAGGAGACAGACAGTGCGAGAACACACTGTATCTTTTTCTCCCGGGTGGTTCTGTTTCATGGGGTGAAGGTTAGGCATCTCATGAAATGAAACAAATAGTTTTGATCTGCTCAGTCTTTTTGTCTTATGATTAGCATTGAGTCCTTTCAGAGTCTCGCATTAAGTTGTTCATAATCAAAGTTTTTTAGAATTGCTGTGAGTTTTCATTGTTTTCTCATCTTTACAGTTGTTTTCATTGAAAATCAGATGAAGTTTTACTGTGGTGATCATCCAAGATGATATTTGAACCTGAAAATTGCTCTTGACACTATACATATTAGGAAATACTCTGAATGTCCAGCAACAGGGAATAAACAAAAAAATTATGGCATATGTCTGTGAAAGAATACTTTGTATTCTTCAAAAATCATATTGTTGAACACATTTAATGTCACAAGGAAATGCCCTTAGTCTATCATTCAGTTTAAAAAAATTACAAAACAGTATATATACAACGTGGTTCCAATTTCATAAAATAGCAAAAAAAAAAAAAAAAAGGAAAACAAAAAAGATAGGAAAGATCTATAATATAATATTCATAGGAGTTCTCTGGACAGTGCAACTCCAGGTAACTTGTACACTTTATTTGGAAGGTGTTTTATTTTAATTTTTTTTGTTAAAATATGTATTACTTATTAAACTAAGAACGATAATTTTTAATTAGCAGTTTATAACTTATTTGCAAAGGTGTTATCTTTAAGGATTAATATTATGTACATCACGGTTTGGGGTGGAAGGGAAATGTATTCTCAGACATAGAAAAAAGAATTCTCCAAGAGCAGTGATACGTAAGATGCGTAAGAACCACAGTGTTGATGACTCTCCTTCAAAGTAATTTATGTACATATATATATATTCCCAGCATGCATGTGCACAGACAGACATATGCGTCTGTTTTCTGAAATTGACCTGAAGGTGTCTGGCGGTCCCTGTAGTAGGGCGCTGGTCTCCCGTCCATGAGGAGGCAGTAAGGCAGACTGATTTGCAGCCCAGCAGCTCTCAGACCGCAGCCCGCAGACCAGCAGGGCCGGCGTCATTTGGGCTCATATTACACATGCAAGTCCTCAAGCTTC
The DNA here is from genome assembly GCA_006410615.1 of Neotragus moschatus. Lineage (NCBI taxonomy): Eukaryota > Metazoa > Chordata > Mammalia > Artiodactyla > Bovidae > Neotragus > Neotragus moschatus. Next base: position 9,138 of record SJYA01010522.1, read on the forward strand.
ACCTCAGGACGAGACCTGCTGACAGAAATCCACGCCAAACGAACAACATTGTTCGTCAACTACGTCCCGATATAAAACTTGAAAAAATTAACAAAGATGAAAAACAGCACTACTTCATAGAGCTAAGGTTAAAAAAAAGAAGAAGAAATTCAAACCTGTGTTTTAAAACCCGCCCCAGATGATTCTAATGCATACACATTTGAAAGTCACAGCCATGGATGCTAATTAATCTTCTCTGAAGGAGGCGTTATCAAATGGACGACGATTCTCACAAGGATGGTCGTGAAGAACCAGAAACACTCCGAGAGGTGGGAGCGTCTCCGAGGCTCAGCGGGGCAGCTCCCAGGAGCCGGGCCATCACAGGCGGGCGGCTGGGCGGAGGAGAGCGGGGCCCGACCCTCCTCCTCCTGCGGCTCTGGTGTTTCCCATGTGTTTACTGTGGGAAGTAAAAAGAATATCGTGCATGCTATCAGCTGCTTGTGAACACTCCAGTCCAACTCGTACACCACAATTATGTGAGAGCTGGCAGACGCTCCGAAACAGGCTGCCCTGCGCTTCAGGGGAAACGATCTCCGCCCGAGGGTGCCTGTGGCGCCGCTGTCCCTGGGCCGTGTCTGAGGTCAGGTGCTGGCTCACGGTGCCCGGTGTGGAGATCTGAGCGTGAAGATGGGAGGTCCTGGAGCTCAGGGAACCGGGATCAATCTGGCCCTCCCTGGTCTCTCTTTTCATACATGGTTGACCTGGTGGAGGAGCCGGGCCAGCTTCCTGGGGAAGCTTGGAGCGAGGGGGTGTGGCACACCCACTGCAGACTTTCAGGGGAGAGCTTTCCTCCACTTCCTTATGGGGTGTCCTTTGCTGGGAAATGAGCTGGTACTGAGTGTGTGACTGAGACGTGGGTCCAGGCAGGGGGCCAAGCAGGGGACTCACCTTAGGCTGACAGATCACCCAGGTACCAGGAGTCCTTCCCATCATAGTAGAGTTGCCAGATTTAGCNCTTATGGGGTGTCCTTTGCTGGGAAATGAGCTGGTACTGAGTGTGTGACTGAGACGTGGGTCCAGGCAGGGGGCCAAGCAGGGGACTCACCTTAGGCTGACAGATCACCCAGGTACCAGGAGTCCTTCCCATCATAGTAGAGTTGCCAGATTTAGCAAAAACCAAACCGAACCAACAAAACACCCAGTGCCCTGGTTAAATTTGAATTTTGGATAAACAATAAATAATCTTTAGTGTAAATATATTCTATGCAGTATTTGGGATTACTTTATAGTATATTGTGTTCATTGAGTTTCCCAGGTGGTGCTAGTGGTAAAGAGCCCACCTGCCAGTGCAAGGAGACATAAGAGACACAGGCTCGATCCCTCGGCTAGGAAGACTCCCTGGAGGAGGGCAGGTCAACCCACTCCCTATTCTTGCCTGGAGAACCCCATGGACAGAGGAGCCTGGCAGGCTACAGTCCACGGGGTCGCACAGAGTCAGACATGACTGAAGCAACTTAGCACGCACACACACACACACACATATATGCATTATTTTGGTATAAAATATTTAATGTGTATAATATTTAGTATGTTGTGGTTTAGTTACGATTCTATTCTATGTCTGTATGTCTTTTCTCACTGAGCTGGATGTTTTTGGGGGAATGAATTATATTTGATATCTCTAGCATGCAATAGTTGGGACATGCTTACCTTAAAAGAGGATCTGTTTATCTAAAATTTAAATTTAGCTGGGAATCGTATATTTTATCTGGCAGCTCTCCTAGGTAAGCTTGGCTAGGCAGAAGACTCCATTAGGATCTGCGACAAAAGCTTGACATAAAAACAAAGGTTTTGCCTGAATGTTACCCTCCTTCAGGAACCTGCTGTGAACTCAGGTGTCAGTGTTCCTGTACCCCAGCCATCCCGACGCTATCTCAGCATCTGCGTGACTCACAAAGAACACCATGCACTAGACTGGTTTATATATTTGTCATTTTTTTCTTTGAATAATTTCAAATTTCTCAAGGAGGTTAAAAGGAGGTCATGGGGTAGAACACAGCTCCTTTGACATGACCCGTGAATAATTTCTTTTGAGAAATATTAATATACTCCCAAGGCTCATTCACAGCAGCAAACACCATCTCATTTCCTCCGCATACAGTTTCCAAACAAAGGTAAGAGCATTATTGACCGACAGGTCTGTCTCTAGGACCAGCTGTCATATTCAGCCAGGAGCTCAGAAAGAAAGAGTTGTGTTGCATAACTGGTTTCCCCTTTCTGCCTCAATGGCAGTTTAGGAGACCAATTTTCCTGCACCCCAATTTTTTTTTTTCCGATGAGAGGGAAGGCCATTTTATAAAAAATCCAAGTCTGAAGCTCATCCAAGAAGGTTAAAGGGATTTTATTTCGTGTCCTCCAGCTTGGTCTATCTGTCAGTCTGGGAGCAGAGCTCTGTGCAAAGCCTTTGCCTGCTGCTGGCTTTCAGCTGGGGAGGTTGTATATGAGCTGCGCTCCTCTCCCAGGTGAGAACAGGTGTACACCACTTTAAATTTCCTGTGGATCTGATTGCATCATTTGTTATATTATCCAACATAATGACATGAACTACGTAAATAATAAAATGCCAGTTGCCTGCTGAAAATTTAAAGTGGCAGGTCCTCTCTTCCTGGAGAGGCTGCTGGCAGTTGGCGGAGCTTTCACCGCTGAAGAATGAGGACGGAGCTGGGGAGGCGCTTCCTCCTCCGGCTGATGAAGGGAGCACGATCCGGAGCGGAGGCACCACGCCCTCTCCTGCAGTTATCACATACTTGACCAAAGAGGCCCGCTTAAGGCAGGTTTCAGTCAGAAGACAACGGCAGAGGTGTGTTCAAAGGGCAAACGCTCCGCCATAAAGAGCGTGAAAGGAGTAGCTAGCACCAGTTTGCTGCGTATGCGTTGGCAAAAAGGCTTGCTCAGGGGTTTCCTTAAGATGGTGCGGAAAACCGGACTGGGCTTTTTAGCCAACCCAATACGCAGTCACTGTTGCTTGTCTTTTTGTTTAACCAGGTGTCCGCTTGAGGGGTACGTGTTTGTATTGCGTAGGATCCACAGCACAAAGGCAAAGCAGATGGGTTGATTGAAGATTTCCCTTAGATTTGGAAACTCAAGGCAGAACTCTTCCAAGCTTCCCACCTACCGTTTATCTTGCTACCCAGGTTCCTTAAAGTCCAAGAATGTTCCCCTGAACTTGAGCTACATGATCAGCAGTTTTCTATCCACAGCGTAAACAAAACGGACCACAATTTTTCAGTCAGTTGGATTCAACATCAGTGCCCCGACACCCATCCTGGAAGCTCTGTGTTCGGTGCAGGAACGTTTACCAGCGAGTGAAATACGCTCCCAAGGCCCTTAGGGTCTTGCAGATCGTTTCAGTAGGAATTCAGGGTTTCATCTATAATGTTATCTGCGACCAAGACTCGAATCAACCGTAAAGAGGCCTTCATGAAGTAGCAATTCTTTCTCTAAATTCCTTTTTACAAAACACAAAGATGTAGTTCTTAGCTAGCATCTTTAACCACTGGTGCAGAAGTGATTGCTGAAGACCAGCTCTCCAAACATCTCTAGACAGTGATAGCACTATGAGAAGAAATAGCCCACGTTAGGAGCTCCATTTGTCCTAACCAGTGTGATCGGGCTTCTAGTTCTGGGCTGACAAAGACGAGATACGCAAATATGTTCTGGAGGCCTTACAGGAGGCATAAACAGTGTGGTGAAGGCTTAACAGGGGATTTGGCTGTGGAGCAGTTGCTGGTGTGTTGGGCAGGGAATGGATGCCAACACTGCACACAGCTGTGAGGCTTGCCAACCCCAAGCATTATCTGCTTATGAATTAAGAATGCATTTTGATGGCACTCTGCTAATTTGCCTAAAGGAAGGAGAGTGAGAGCTATAGGTATTAAAAAAAATCTCCCAGATGGGTGAGACATTGTTGACCTCAATCCTAGGTAAGCTGCGATTCTGTATGGATATGGTAGCAGAAAACACGATGTGTTTATAGTGTGACTGTTTGGGGCAACGTTTTAGATGGTTTACTGACTATAACTATTCTGACTTGAAATGTGTCATTTGCAACAAAAGTGAATATGAGTTTCTGAGATAGTATTCTGCACTCTCCTGGTGTTTCATGTTTGTTTTCTGTTTCATGTACGTTAGCTTCCCTTCTATGCTTTGTCTGAAGTCTTCTCATCCCTCCACTTTCCACTTGTTCTATCTTAGGCATGAGGATGGAAATGTACCAAAATGATGATGGCTTAAAAGTGTGAATCTAGACTAATGAAATGTCAATAGCATTTCCCCTAAAATGTAACAGTTATACAAGATTGCATTACAGTTATGTGTATACATGTCGCATCTCACTGATGCCTGGTTTAGCAGGCATGGCTTTTACCTTATACTTCCGTGAATCCTCGATACTGCCTTGAAAATAATAATTAAAAGTATTCAGTTCAGTTCAGTTCAGTCACTCAGTCGTGTCCGACTCTTTGCGACCCCATGAATCACAGCACACCAGGCCTCCCTGTCCGTTACCAACTCCCAGAGTCCACCCAAACCCATGTCCATTGAGTTGGTGATGCCATCCAGCCATGTCATCCTCTGTCGTCCCCTTCTCCTCCTGCCCCAAATCCTTCCCAGCATCAGGGTCTTTTCTAATGAGTCAGCTCTTTGCATCAGGTGGCCAAAGTACTGGAGTTTCAGCTTCAACATCAGTCCTTCCAATGAACACCCAGGACTGATCTCCTTTAGAATGGACTGGTTGGATCTCCTTGCAGTCCAAGGGACTCTCAAGAGTCTTATCCAACACCACAGTTCAAAAGCATCAATTCTTTGGTGCTCAGTTTTCTTC
>SJYA01010525.1:0-13589 GCA_006410615.1 Neotragus moschatus
TGATGCTGGGAGGGATTGGGGGCAGGAGGGGAAGGGGACGACAGAGGATGAGATGGCTGGATGGCAGCACTGACTTGATGGGCGTGAGTCTGAGTGAATTCTGGGAGTTGGTAATGGACAGGGAAGCCTGGCGTGCTGCAATTCATGGGGTCGCAAAGAATTGGACACGACTGAGTGACTGAACTGCATGGCAGTGAAAGCCTGAAATCCTGACCACTGTTTCAGGGAACTCTCCCTCTGCCCATTTTTAAATCAGATTTTATTTTTCTGCTTTTGAATTTTACAAGATTTTTATGTATTTTGGATGTTAGCCTCTTAGCAAATATATAACTTGCAAATATTTTCTCCAATTCAGTGGATTATCTTTTAATATGTTGATAGTTTGCTCAAGAGAAACTTTTTGATGTAGTCTAACTTGTTTAGTTCTGCTTTTGTTGCCTTCTTTTTGGTGTCAGATTAAAAAAATCTTTGCCATGACCAAGGTCAAGGAGCTTACAGCCTATGTTTATTCTAGGAGTTTCAAGGTTTCAGGTCTTATAGTCAAGTCTTTAATTTATTTTGAGTTAATTTTTGTATATGATGTAAGATAGTGTTTTAGATTTATTCTTTTCCATGTAGCTGTCCAGTTTTCCCAAAAACATATAATTGAAAAGACTTTTCTTTTCCACTTTGATTTCTTGGCTCTTTTATCATAAATTTGTGTGTGAGTTTATTTTGGGGCTTTCTATTCTGTTCCATTGTTCTATGTATCTGCTGTTTTTGCCAATACCATTGTAGTTTGATTACTATAGCTCTGAAATATAGTTTAAAATCAGGGAGTATGATACCTCCTGATTTGTTTTTCTTTCTCAAGATTGTTTTGGCTATTTGGGTTCATTTGTGGTTCCTTACAAATTTTTTTCTAGCTCTGTGCAAAATGCCCCTGGTATTTTGATAGTGTGTGTGCTTAGTCGCTCAGTCATGTCCAACTCTTGAGATCCCATCGATTGTAGCCTTCCAGGCTTCTCTGTCCATGGGATACTACAGGCAAAAATACTGGAGTGGGTTGCCATTTCCTTCTCTAGGGGATCTTCCCGATCCAGGAATTGAACCTGGGTCTCCTGCACTGCAGGCAGACTCTTTACTGACTGAGCTATGAAGGAAGCCTGGTCTAGTTGAGAGATCCAGGTAATAATTGAGATCCTTCAACAGGCCAGAGTTTTCTGTCTTCCAAAGGATTCTGTGGCCATTCAGTATCACAGAAGAAGATCAGGTGTGTCTTTTTGAATTCTGGAGATCGAACTTGTTCCAGTTTTTAAAATGCATTTTAAATAAGTAGTTCTGGAACTGCTAGCTCCCATCTGTAAGAGAGAAAATAGCAGCATCCACAGCCATGGCTTTTTCCCACCAGAAGCGTCCTTCCCTGCTCTAGATGGGGGTGTAGGCAGACTCTCTACCAAAGCTTTCATTCCTTGGTCAGACTTAGTCTGTCCCTTATTGAAACAGGCATCTTACTCGTCCTTCCCGATTCTACCACCAAGGTAGGGTGGAGATGCAACAGGGGTAGACCTAATGGCATCCCAGATTGATTTCTAGTTCCTAACCACCAAGACCTTTGTTTTATTTGCCAGAGTAGTTTCCCAGAATGTTTCCCAGGCTAGGATTTCTGGGGAAGCATCCATCTTACGTGTGCTTGTGCACATTCCTGAGTAGAGTCCTGACTGCAGTAGAAATGATGAGTCATAAAGAGACAAACTACAACCAAGATGTCCCTTCTGAGTGTCACCACATCAGTGTAGCAAAAGAGGTGGTGGACAGTTGGCCAGCAAGGAAAAATTGATTTTTGTCCTCAAGCTATTAGGACTAATCCTTCCAGTACATTCCCACAGATTCCACAAAAGTATATCTAAGGAGCTGAGACAAAAGTCACCAGAGAGCCCCCTCTGGTCCACTAAGAGCTAGTACTACCAAAGGAAGAAGCCCATTGCATTTCCAATCTGACCAGATCCTGGAATTCCCGATCGGTATCCTCAAAAACCTCATGGTCACCAGCAGTGCTTCTATCCATATAGATAGGAGACACAGCCATGACACTCACTCACTTTCAGGTCACTGGCTCCTGAGGCAGGCAGCCAAGAGAGTAACCTCTAGCCAGAGAGATGTTCCTGGAGCTAGAGTTCCACCTCGCTACATATGTGCTCCTAGTAACTTTCTAGCAAGGCTTGCCTAGTCTAACAGGGTAAGCACTTCCATATAAGGGATCTAAGTAGAAGTACAAGTAACAGCATAGATCACAAGTCCCTTGAAAGTCTATGATCCAACAGATTAGGTTACTAGTTCTAATTCCCCACACAATTACAAAATGGTCAAAGAGACCGGGAAAAGGTGACTGAGAAAGGGAAGTTCAGTCCACACGCTTTGCCCATTTCTGGCTGCTCCCCTTGCAGGGACATTGGGTGTCTCTTGGCATTGGCTGGTTGGTATAAAACCCTGATAAGTCTTCCCTTTTAGGGGCTGCCTTCAGTCATTACGAGGCACCATGAAACTGCAGAGCAGAGCTGGCTCATCACTAGCTTCACACAGGGCATGTCATTCACTCACACAAGCACACCGTAGATTTAGTAAAGTAGAAAACATGCTTACTGAGAAAGCAGAGAGACTAGAGCTGTGAGTGTTATTACATTGTCCTGAAGATCCCGGATGAGCCCACAGGATGATATCTTAAGGTGAAGAGTGTGGGATTCGTGATCTCCGAAGAAGAGTTAACTTTGGGACCAGAGATCAGGCTTGATCATGCAAAAGCTTTTGTATAGCAGAGTCCTATTAAAGTGAAAAGGGACAGAAAAAGCTTCTGATATAGATATCAGAAGAGGGATGGAGAGTACCTGTATTCTGATAGAGGTTGCATTAAATCTGTAGATTATCTTGGATAGTACAGTTATTTTAACAATATTAGTTCTTCCAATCCATCACCATGTTATATTTTTTCCATTTGTTTGTGTTATCTTCAAGTTCTTTCATTAGTGTCTTATACCTTTTAGAGTATGAGTCTTTTATCTCCTTGGTGAGATTTATTTATAAGTATCTTATTCTTTATAATACAATTGTAAATGAGATTGTTCTCATTTTTATTTCTGTTAGTGTATGTAAATACAGCAGACTTCTGTATACTAATTTTGTATCTATAACTTGCTGAATTACTTTATTTTTCTAATAGTTGTTTGTTGGTGTCTTCATGATGTATAGGATCATGTTGTCTGCAAACAGTGCTTCTTCCTTTCCAACTGTATTCCTTTTCTTTCTTTCTTTGTCTAATTGCTATGGTTATGACTTCTAATACTATGTTGAATAAAAGTGGCTGGAGTTGTCAATCTTGTTTTGTTCCTGATCATAATGGAAATGCTTTTGACCTTTCAATGTTGAGTATGATGTTGGCTGTGGGTTTGTCATATATGGCCTTTATTATCTTACAATATGAACCCTCTACACCCATTTTTTGAGAGTTTTTATCATAAATCAGTGTTGAATTTTTAATCATAAATCAGTGTTCATATTGTAAGATAATAAATGCCATATATGACTGGAAAATTCTTCAAGAGATGGGAATACCAGACCACCTGACCTGCCTCTTGAGAAACCTGTATGCAGGTCAGGAAGCAACAGTTGGAACTGGACATGGAACAACAGACTGGTTCCAAATAGGAAAAGGAGTATGTCAAGGCTGTATGTTGTCACCCTACTTATTTAACTTCTATGCAGAGTACATCATAAGAAACGCTGGACTGGAAGAAAGCACAAGCTGGAATCAAGTTTGCTGGGAGAAAAAGTCAATAACCTCAGATATGCAGATGACACCACCCTTATGGCAGAAAGTGAAGAAGAACTAAAGAGCCTCTTGATGAAAGTGAAAGAGGAAAGTGAAAAAGTTTGGTTAAAGCTCAGCATTCAGAAAACTAAGATGATGGCATCCGGTCTCATCACTTCATGGCAAATAGATGGGGAAACAGTGGAAGCAATGGCAGACTTTATTTTTGAGGGGCTCCCAAATCACTGCAGATGGTGATTGCAGTCATGAAATTAAAAGGCGCTTACTCCTTGGAAGGAAAGCTATACCCAACCTAGACAGCATATTAAAAAGCAGAGACATTGCTTTGTCAACAAAGGTCCGTCTAGTCAAGGCTATAATTTTTCCAGTTGTCATGTATGGATGTGAGAGTTGGACTATAAAGAAAGCTCATTGCTGAAGAATTGATGCTTTTGAACTGTTGGGTTGGAGAAGACTCTTGAGACTCCCTTGGACTGCAAGGAGATCCAAACAGTCCATCCTAAAGGAGATCAGTCCTGGGTGTTCATTGGAAGGGCTGATGTTGAAGCTGAAACTCCAATACTTTGGCCACCTGATGCAGAGAGCTGACTCATTTGAAAAGACCCTGATGCTGGGAAAGATTGAGGACAGGAGGAGAAGGGGATGACAGAGGATCAGATGGCTGGATGGCATCACTGACTCGATGGACGTGAATCTGAGTGAACTCTGGGAGTTGGTGATGGACAGGGAGGCCTGGCGTGCTGTGATTCATAAGGTTGCAAAGAGTTGAACATGACTGAGCAACTGAAGTGAACTGAGTGTTGAATTTGTCAAAAACTTTTTCTGCATCTATTGAGATTACCATATGTTTTTTTCTTCTTCAATTTATTAATGAGGCGTATCACATTGGTCGATTTGCAGATGTTGGGTCTTGCAGTCACAAAATCCAGGGCACCAGATGAGTGTAAGAGCTCCTTTCTGAGAGCTACTGGCACTGTGGACTATGGCAGAGGAGAGTGAAATGATAGTACCACCCTCCAAAGTTTCTGGAAATGGTTATGGAAAGTCCTTAGATGTGTGTTTAATTATAAGCCTGCTCAGGCTGCAGCTAAAATGGTAAGCTAATAGACCACTTTCACAGAAATACTGGGCTCCTGGGTCTATTGCCACTTGTGCCCTGGGTTGGTAGCTGTTTAAGAACTTTTCTGTTTGTTACAGGGCTATGTGCCTCTTGAGCCTAAGCTCCACTAGTCACCAGACCCAGAAAATGTAGAAGCATATACTGAAAGCAGCTGAAAAAGTTGGCACCAAACTAAGTTATAACCTTCTTTCTGGGAGATGCCAGTGAGCTGGAGCAAGGCAGGGGGAGAGTGCAAAGATTTTGCTGACTTCTGTTCCATGAAAGCACCTCTGTGGCCTCTTAGAATTGTGCCAAACCAGAAATGTGCTCCATCAGGCCAAAATTCCTGGAGAAAAAATTGGCCTCTCTCAGAGACTGGGAGTGTGGTTCAGTTTGCTCTCTGCAGTGCATTGGGGGGAGCGGTGCTAGTCTGCCAAGAACAATATGTGATTTTTATGATACTATTGGACCCCCAAAATGCCTACCTCTCTGGTCTCCAGAGCCAGGTGATCCAAAGGCATTCCTTGGGTGGCAGACACAAAAACTGGGACACCAGACACAAAAACCGGGACACCAGACCCACATAAAAAGCCCCCCTGCAGGAAATACCGATGCTCTTGAGTGTGACACAGGGATGGTATGAAGGTAACACCTGCTGGCTACAGAGATACCTAGTGGGGAGTGTGAAAAATGAAATCCCTGGAAAGAAAAAAAAAATGCCTAGAGTAAAAAAATAGGTGCCTACCTACTTTAGCATAGCAGAGGGAGAATATGAAGATGATGCTTGCTGACCTATGTCCCTGGGGAGTATCCCGGAAGGCCCTGAAACTTACCCATAGTTAAGAGATGGCAAATCATTAAGGATGCTAGTGGGAGACATCTTATTCGACTGTTGCTAATGTCATCCCACAAGTACGTTCCTGCTTTCTGACTAACAATCTTACTTTACTACGTCATATTTTTAATCAGCTTCCAAATAAAACTATGTGTAGTAGGTACATTTTATATTTATATTATTTCATGTCTAACATTATTTGTGTTTAAATTGAAGTATAGTTCATTTACAATGTTGTGTTAACTTCAGATGTACAGTAAAGTGATTCAGTTATACATTTATGTATATATATATGTATCTATCTATCTTAATGTCTGAGCTACCTGAAAGAGCCCATCTATCTAACTACCTGTATCTATTCCTTTTCAAGTTTTCTTCCCTTATTCTTGTTGTTGTTTAGTTGCTAAATCATGTCCGATTCTTTTACAACTCCATGGACTAGCCCTCCAGGCTCCTCTGTCCATGGGATTTCCCAGGCAAGAATACTGGAGTGGGTTGTCATTTCCTTCTCCAGGGGATCTTCCTGACCTGGGGATGGAATCCAGGTTTCTTGAGTCTCCTGCATTGGCAGACAGATTTTATACTGGTGTGTATATGTTAATCCCAAACTCCTAATTTTTCCCTCCTCCCCCTTCCCCTTTTGGTAACCATAGATTTGTTTTCTACATCTGTGGGTCTTTTTTTTTTTTTTTAAGTCTTTATTGAATTTGTTACAATATTGCCTCTGTGTTTTTTGTTTACTTTTAGTTTTCAGGCCAGGAGGTATGTGGAATCTTAGCTTCCTGACCAGGCATCAAACCCACACCCTCTGAATTGGAAGGTGAAGTCTTAATCACTGGACCACCAGGTAGGTCCCTGTGGGTCTGTTTTGTAGATAAGTTCATTTCTATCATTTTTGTCTTTTTAGATTCCATATACAATCGATGTCACATGATATTTAACTTTCTCTATCTGGTTTACTTCACTTAATGTGATAATTTCTAGATCCATTCATGTTACTGGAAATGAAAATATTTCATTCTTTCATGTGGCTGAGTAATATTCCATTGTATAAATATACCACATCTTCTTTACTCATTTATCTGTCAATGTACACTTAGGTTGCTTCCACAACTTGGCTATTGTAAATAGTGCTGTGATGAACATTGGGGTACATGTATCTTTTTGAATTACGTTTTTCTCCAGATATATGCCCAGGAATGGGATTGCTAGATCATATCAGCTCTACTTTTAGTTTTTAAAGGAACCTCCATATTGTTCTCCATAGTGACTACACCAATTTACATTCCCACCAACAGTGTGGCTGAAAGTGAAAATTGCTCAGTCGTGTCCAATTCTTTGCAACCCCATGTACTTATACAGTCCATGGAATTCTCCAGGACAGAATACTGAAATGGGTAGCCTTCCCTTCTCCAGGAGATCTTCCCAATCCAGGGATCGAACCCAGGTCTCCTGCATTGTGGGCAGATTCTTTACCAGCTGAGCAGCCAGGGAAGCTCAAGAATACTGGAGCTGGTAGCCTATCCTTTCTCCACGGGAATTTCCTGACCCAGGAATCAAACTGGAGTCTCCTGCATTGCAGGCAAATTCTTTAACAACTGAAGCAAGGAAGCCCATTTCTCCATACCCTCTCCAGAATTTATTTTTTCTAACAGTATTTTTATTCATTTTTTGTCTTTAATTATGATTTTAAAAGGTATGCATTTATTAATAGAAAATAATGTTCCTTTAGAACTTCTGGGCCTTTCTCATAATGTCAATGATAGAAACATCTGACAATTTAACATTGATGTTGTAAATTATTTGTTCTGTTTCTCATCCTGGGGTATTCTATAATCTTCTTTTACACTTGAGATTCTGAAATTTTGAAAATGGTGTATTTAAGGTTGTGTTTTTTCAATAATTGTGCTAAATATCTGGAAGTCCCCATTCTATGTGAAGAATTAGGTATTGTATTCCCTTTCCCTCTCTAGCTCTGTTACTGGATATCCCCAGGTCTGTTCTCTATTCTTTTCTAACATATATTACATATCTTTATTTTCTTTTTTAATTTTAGGGAAATTGTTTTAATTTAATTTTTCAATTTTCCTTTCACATACTTCAATTTTGTAGTGTCTCATTATTATTTTTGTAGAGATAATATCTTTTCAGTAAGTATTCTAATTAGAAAGACTTTAAATAACTTGCTTGCTTTTATATAAACATTCTCTACTAAATTGTTATAATTTTCATTTTATTGTATTCTGGATTTTATTCATCTTACCCTTCTCATTTTATTTTATTCTGCTAAATCTATGATAATTTTCATTTTATTTTGTTTTTTACATTTTGTTTTATTTTCTTTCACACTGCAAGATTTTTTCAAGCATTTTCTCTGCTCTCCTAAACCTTGTCCTTCACTTACTATAAAACATTTTGTTTCATCTCATTTGTTCAAACCTTCTCTACACTCCACCAAATTATACTTGGCTCCTGTATAATACTCTCTCTTATTACCTTGTTCTTTTCCTTTATAAAAACAGACTTTACAACTATATATTTGTGAACTTATTTTATATGTGTATATTTCTTCTTATTGGAGTATAAATTATTCAAGACAGTAAATGTATCTGTTTTCACATTACTTTAACACATACTTAATGGCCGTTTTTAGACCGACAGTTTGGGGCCTAGTTCAGCCAATAATAAAGTGAGCATTAACTTTGGTTTCCTTTGCTATTATTCCTTGTTGCATACACACTCTTTAGGGTTACATTTCTGAGAGGTTCTACGGTCTAGCATGGGACTTGGATACTCAGGGTTTCCTAACTGAAATAAAAATAAGGAAAACCTTAAAAACCAATATAACTTCAAAGAGAATGCTCCTCTGCTTATTTTTTCTTTCAGCTTTCCTGGAACACTGTAAAAAACAACTTTGTATTATGGAGCATTTCAGCTGTATACAGTAGTAGAGGGAATAGTACCATGTATCAACAGTTCAGTTTTAACAATGATCAATTCATGGACGATTTTGTAAACCCACTCACTTAATATTACATACACACTGGATTATTTTGGACATATTTGAAACAGATAATATTTGACATATCATTTCATTCATAAATATTTTACTATGAAAATTAAAATATATCAACTTTTTAGAAACAAAACTATGCCATTACCACACATAAAATTAGATAAATAACTGCTTAAATACAGTCAGTATTAATTTTTTCTGATTGCCTCACAAGAATTTTTTAACAGTTGTTTTATTTTAATATGACTTCCAGCAAAGCCCAGAATTTGGTTGTCATGTTTCTTCAATTTTTTAAATGTGTAATTTCTCTGTTCTTTATTTTTCCTTGAAAATTATTTGCTGAAGAAATATTATTTTCAATTGTGTAACTTTTAAATAATATTATATTATTGCTGTTCAGTCACAAAGTCACATTTGACCTTTTGCAAACCCATGGGCTGCAGTACACCAAGCTTTCCTGATCATTATTCGCTCAGATTCCTGTCCATTGAGTCGGTGATGCCACCCAACGATCTCATCTTCTGTTGTCCCCTTCTTATCCTGCCTTCAAGCTTTCCCAGCATCAGGGTCTTTTCCACTGAGCTGGCTCTTCACATCAGATGACTAAAGTATTGGAGCTTCAGCTTCAGCATCAGTCCATTGAATATTCCGATTGATTTTCTTTAGGATTGACTGGTTTGACCTCCTTGCAGTCCAAGGGACTTTCAAGAGTCTTCTCCAACACAATTCAAAAGCATAAATTCTTCAGCACTCAGCCTTCTTTATGGTCCAACTCTCACATCCATACATGACTACTGGAAAAACCATAGCTTTTGCTTATACGGGTTTTGTTGGCAAAGTGATGCCTCTGCTTTTTGATACATTTTCTAGATTTGTTATAGCTTTTCTTCCAAGGGACAAGTGTCTTTTAATTTCATGACTGTAGTCACTGTCACCAGTGGTTTTGGAACCCAAGAAAATAAAGTCTGTCACTGTTTTATTGTTTCCTGATCTATTTGCCATGAAGTGATGGGACCAGATGCCATGATCTTAGTTTTTTGAATGTTGAGTTTTAAGACATCTTTTTCACTCTCCTCTTTCACCTTCATCAAGAGGCTCTTTTGTTCTTTGTTCCTCTTCACTTTCTGCCATTAGAGTGGTATCATCTGCATATTTGAGATGATTGATATTTTTGCCAGCAATCTTGATTTCAGCTTGGGCTTCATTCAGCCCAGCATTTCATAAGATGTATTCTGCATTAGAAGTTAAATAAGCTGGGTGATAATATACAGCCTTGACTTACTCCTTCACAATTTTGAACCAGTTTGTTGTTCCATGTCTGGCTCCAACTGTTGCTTCTTGATTTGTGTACAGATTTCTCAGGAGATAGGTAAGATCATCTAGTATTTCCATCTCTTGAAGAATTTTCCACAGTTTGTTGTGATCCACACAAAGGCTTTAGCATAGTCAATGAAGCAGAAGTAGATGTTTTTCTGGAATTCCCTTTCTTTCTCTATGATCCAGTGAATGTTGGCAATTTGATTTCTGGTTCCTCTGCCTTTTCTAAATTCAGCTTGAACATCTGGAAGTTCTCAGTTCACTGCTGAAGCCTAGCTTGAAGGATTTTGAGCATAACCTTACTCACATATGACATGAGCTCAATTGCACAGTAGTTTGAACATTCTTTAGCATTTCCTTTCTTTGGTATTAGAGTGAAAACTGACCTTTTCCAGTCCTGTGGCCACTACTGAGTTTTCCAAATTAGCTGACATATTGAGTGCAGCACTTTAACAGCATCATCTTTTAGGATTTTAAATAGTTCAGCTGGAAGTCCATAACCTCTACTAACTTTGTAGTAATGCTTCCTAAGGCCCACTTGACTTAGCATTCCAGGATGTCTGGCTCCAGGTGAGTGACGAGACCATCATGGTTATCTGAGTCATTAAGACTTTTTTGGTATAGTTCTGTGTATTCTTGCCACCTCTTCTTAATATCTTCTGCTTCAGTTGGGTCCATACTGTTTCTTTTCCTTATGTTGCCCATCTTTGCATGAAATGTTGCCTTGGAATCTCTAATTTTCTTTAAGAGATCTCTACTTTCCCATTCAATTATTTCCCACTATTTCTTTGCATTGTTCACTTAAGAAAGCTTTCTTATCTCTCCTTGCTATTCTGGAACTCTGCATTCAGTTGAGTATATCTTTCTCTTTCTCCTTTGCCTTTTGCTTCTCTTACTTTCTCAGCTATTTGTAAGGCACAAACAAGACTTTTTGTGCACCAGGACCTGGGGGAAAGAGCATTGACCCCACAGAAGACTGATCCAGACTTGCTTGTGTATTTGAGGGTCTCTTGTGAAGGTATGAGTTGACAGTGGCTTGCCATGGGACAGGGCCACTGGCAGCAGCAGTCCTTGGAGACTGATGATGACCTAAGTTATCACTGTTAGTCCTACCATAGAGCCTGTAGACTCAAGGAATGGGTCACCTCAGGCCAAACAACTAACAGGAAGGGAGCACAGCCTCATTCATTAACAGATAATCAGATTAAAGATTTACTGAACATGGCTCTGTCCACCAGAGCAAGACCCAGCTTTCCCTTTAGCCAGTCCCTCCTGTCAAGAAACCTGCACAAGCCTCTCATACTCATCCATTAGAAGGCAGACAGAAGAAGCAAGACCAACAGCTCCATGGCTTCCAGAATGAAAACCATGATCACAGAAAGCTAACCAAAATGATCACATGGATCACAGCCTTGTGTAATTCAATGAGGTTATGAGTTATGCCATGCAGGGCCACCCCAAACAGATACATCATGGTGGAGAGTTCTGACAAAATGTGGTCCACTGAGGAAGGGAATGGCAAACCACTTCCGTACTCTTGCCTTGAGAACCCCATGAACAGTATGAAAAGGCAAAAGATATGACACCAGAAGATGAAACTCCCAGGTCAGTAGGTGTACAATATGTTACTAAGGAAGAGCAGAGAAATTCTTCAGAAAGGCTGGGCCATAGTGGAAATGATACCAGTTGTGGATGTGTCTGGTGGTGAAAGTAAAGTCCAATGCTATAAAGAACAATATGACATTGGAACCTGGAATGGTCGGTCCATTGTTGTTCAGTTGCTAAGACGTGTCTGACTCTGTGGTCCCCATGTGCTGCAGCATGCCAGGTCTCCCTGTTCCTCAATATCTCCTGAAATTTGCCCAAGGTCATGTCCATGTTAGGTCCATGTTAGGAATCAATGAACTAAATGGATGGAAATGGGTGAATTTAATTTAAATGACCATTATATCTACTACTGTGGGCAAGAATCCCTTAGAAGAAGTGGAATAGCCCCTATAGTCAATAAAAGAGTAAAAAAATGCAGTACTTTGGTGCAATCTCAAAAACAACAGAATAATCTCTGTTCGTTTCTGAGGAAAAGCATTCAATATCACAGTAATCCAAGTCTATGCCCCAACTACTAATGCTGAAGAAGCTGAAGTTGAATAGTTCTATGAAGACCTATAAGATCTTCTAGAACTAACACCAAAGAAAGATGTCCTTTTCATCATAGGGGACTGGAATGCAAAATTAGGAAGTCAAGAGACACTGGAGTAACAGACAAGTATGACCTTGGAGTACAAAATGAAGCCGGGCAAAGGCTAACAGAATTTTGCCAAGAGAATGCATTGGTCATAGCAAACACGCTCTTCCAACAACACAAGAGACAGCGCTACACATGGACATCACCAGATGGTC
Source organism: Neotragus moschatus (assembly GCA_006410615.1). Lineage (NCBI taxonomy): Eukaryota > Metazoa > Chordata > Mammalia > Artiodactyla > Bovidae > Neotragus > Neotragus moschatus. The sequence continues at coordinate 12,473 of SJYA01010525.1, forward strand.
AATACTGAAATCAGATTGATTATATTCTTTGCAGCCCAAGATGGAGAAGCTCTATACAGTCAGCAAAAACAGTACCCGAAGCTGACTGTGGCTCAGATCATGAGCGCCTTACTGCAACGTTCAGGCTTAAATTGAAGAAAAGAAAACCACTAGGCTATGCAGATATGACCTAAATCAAATCCCTTATGATCATACAGTGGTAGTGAAGTATAGATTCAAGGGGTTAGTTCTGGTAGACAGGGTGCCTGAATGNCAGTACCCGAAGCTGACTGTGGCTCAGATCATGAGCGCCTTACTGCAACGTTCAGGCTTAAATTGAAGAAAAGAAAACCACTAGGCTATGCAGATATGACCTAAATCAAATCCCTTATGATCATACAGTGGTAGTGAAGTATAGATTCAAGGGGTTAGTTCTGGTAGACAGGGTGCCTGAATGGTGAATGGAGGTTCATAACATTGTATAAGAGGCAGTGACCAACACCATCCTAAGGAAAAAGGAATGCAAGAAGGCAAAGTAGTTCTGAGAAGCATTATATTAGGTATTAATAAAATCATGCTTTATGGATATAGTCTGAAATAATTTAAAAAGATCAAATAATTTATAAAAGAATCACATAATTTAAAATCATGAGGACTGCTTACCAACTTTATTTGCAATAATGTCTTGTGGTGATCCTTGTTGTTATTCAGTTGCTCAGTCATGTCCAACTCTTTGCGACACCATGGACTGCAGCATGCCAAGCTTCCCTGTCTTTCACCATCTCCCAGTGCTTGCTCAAACTCATATCCACTGAGTCAGTGATGCTATCCAACCATCTCATCCTCTGTTGTTCCCATCTCCTCCTGCCTTCAGTCTTTCCCAGCAGCAGGCTCTTTTCTAATGAGTCAGCTCTTGGCATCAGGTGGCCAAAGTATTGGAGCTTCAGCTGCAGCATCAGTCCTTCCACTGAATATCAGGACTGATTTCCTTTAGGATGGGCTGGTTTGATCTCTTTGTAGTCCAAGTGACTCTCAAGAGTTGTCTCCAACACCACAGTTTAAAAGCATGAGTTCTTCAGCACTCAGCTTTCTTCACAGTCCAACTCTCACATCCACACATGACTACTGGAAAAACCAT
>SJYA01010527.1:0-13600 GCA_006410615.1 Neotragus moschatus
GCTAGAAAACCCAGATAGCACGTAAGGGGCTATGATCTGAGGATACTGAGAGGTGGACAGCAGCAGATAAATTAAGGAGGAAGACCAGAATGCAAAGTACCACTGAACCAGCGATGAGGGAACTATCTGTTTATTCTCCAACATCCCCAGCCTGAACTCAATGCTGCCCGCAACCAGAAGCGTGCATCAGCGGAGACTGAGACATCCAGAGAAGTGAGTCAGGAAAGGGTCACCCAGTTCAGACAGTGGGCAAAATCGTCCCCTGTTGGACTTTCTCCTTCTCTCCTGTCCCAGTTCCTCTGCAGTTGTAGCAGGGACAGTGACAACAGCGTTAGTAGATGCAATGGTGTAACAAACAAACTTAAGAGTGGTCCATTTTCAAGAATAGTAGCTTTGAGGGCCAGCTTGCTGATGTAATAGCCAATGGCCATTGAGGATTACAAAACTAGAAAGTCTGGGCAGACAATGGGAGGGTGAGATGCCGAGGATTTTCACACGGGTTCATTCCACTGGTGAATTTAAAACATAGGAACTGGATTAGGGTTTTGCGTGGGTTCATCCTATTGGTGAATCCAAAACTTAAGAACAGGAATAGGTGCGCAGGAAAGGAGGACACCAGATGTCAGGGAGGGGCCAGCCATAAAGAGGGAGGAGCACACCTAGGCGACATCCAGAAAGACTGCTCACCCCNGAACTGGATTAGGGTTTTGCGTGGGTTCATCCTATTGGTGAATCCAAAACTTAAGAACAGGAATAGGTGCGCAGGAAAGGAGGACACCAGATGTCAGGGAGGGGCCAGCCATAAAGAGGGAGGAGCACACCTAGGCGACATCCAGAAAGACTGCTCACCCCCCAGAGCTCAGCCAGTGAGGAACTGGGGGAGAGACTTGTGTGCCAGGGATAACTTGCTCCCATGTGGACTCGGGCTCTGACTGCCCACCAGACACCTGATCTTGCAAGCCCGTCATGAAGGCCTCATTTCCCGCTGCACTTGGTGTCTCCAAGTCTATTTTTTGAGTTTGGGCTAGTGAGCGTGTTTCTCACAATGGCAACCCAAAAGGGCCAGAAATTTTGAGGGTGTGGCGAACTTCCTTTCCAATCTGAGGCGCTATGGACCTGAAGGAGTGGAGGAACATGCTCCAACCCTTTAATTCTCTCTCTGCCCTCCAGCTGTTTCACCCAAAGGCAACAGGGAGAAGTACACAGAGCAGTGCAAGTAAGGCCCAGCCTTCTCGCCAAGGACCGCAAAAAGAGAGGCCCAGCGAAGCGGAACGCAAGAGCTCACAGAGAAAGATGCGCCTGCAGAAGCAAACTCCTCGAGTCGAGTATTAACTCCAGCACAAGCACAGGTTTGCCCCTAGAAAGCCTCAAGCACATTCTCAACAACTTGACTATGGGGCAGATGACCACAAATCACAAATATGAGCGGCATGAGCGTGAGGCAGATTAGAAGAGTCTCGCAAAGGCTTTGAAGCAACACAAGGAACCACAACTCAGAAGGCTGATCTGAGCCTGCAGCCTAAAACACAGCAGGGTCAACGGTTTGCTGAAAAGAAAAACATCCACGTTCCCCACAGAATTTAAATAGAGTTTTCCTCATAATAACAGAAATGTCTAGGATACAAGCCAACATTACTTGGCATGTAAATGATAAGGAAAATTTCAATTCAAATAGGTAATGTAAACATACTGCAAGATGACACTGATGATGGAATTTTCTAATAAAGGCATTGCTGCTGCTGCTGCTGCTAAGTCACTTCAGTTGTGTCCGACTCTGTGCGACCCCATAGACGGCAGCCCACCAGGCTCCCCCGTCCCTGGGATTCTCCAGGCAAGAACACTGGAGTGGGGTGCCATTTCCTTCTCCAGTGGGTGAAAGTGAAAAGTGAAAGTGAAGTCGCTCATTAAATGGCTATAATAAACATGCTCCAACAAGTAAGAGTAAACACGCTTGAAATGAACAGAAACAGAAAACCTCAGCAAAGAAAGATACAAGGAAGAGCTAAATGGAATTTTTAGAAGCAAAAAACAGAAACACACACACACACACATCTTAGACCACTTGGCACCCTTGCAGTAGTTCAACTGGTAACCTATGGTTTTATAATAAAGCCTGTCCAAATCCTTTGGGGGAAAAAAAAAATCACTACCCTTTGCCCCAGTATTTCTACTTTTAGGGCTCTATCCTTAGAAAGGACTTCTAAGCAAAGACAAAACTCTGTGCTCAAAGATATTTATTTCATCAATATTTCTAACAATGGTAAACTAAATGTCCAAGCTAACAGGGAAATACTACAGGAAAACATGGTACATGCCCTGAGTAGAGTATTCAGTTCAGTTCAGTCGCTCAGTCGTGTCCAACTCTTTGCGACCCCCTGAATTGCAGCACGCCAGGCCTCCCTGAACATCACCAATTCCCAGAGTTCAATTAAACTCATGTCCATCGAGTCGGTGATGCCATCCAGCCATCTCATCCTCTGTCGTCCCCTTCTCCTCCTGCNAAATATCAATAACCTCAGATATGCAGATGACACCCTTATGGCAGAAACTGAAGAGGAACTAAAAAGCCTCTTGACAAAAGTGAAAGAGGAAAGGAGAGTATTACACAGTTATTAAAATTTAAATTTTCAGAACGCTACATAATAACACAGTTAGTGTTCAGAGACTAAGTTGTGTCAGACTCTGCGACCCCATGGACTGCAGCACAACTGGCTTCCCTGCCCTGCACTGTCTCCTGGAGCTTGCTCAAATTCATGTCTGTTGGAGTGAGTGTTGCCACCCAACCATCTCATCTTCTGTCACCCCGTTTTCCTGCCTTCAATCTTTCCCAGCATCATAGTCTTTTCCAATCAGTTGGCTCTTCGCATCAGTTGGCCAAAGTATTGGAGCTTCAGCTTCAGCATCAGTCTTTCCAATGAACAGTCAGGGTTGATTTCCTTTAGGATTGACTGGTTTGATTTCCCTGCTGTGCAAGGGACTCTCAAGAGTCTTCTCCAGCACTGCAGTTAGAAAGCATCAATTCTTCAGCACTCAGCCTTCTTTATGGTCCAACTCTCACATCTATACATGACTACCGGAAAAACCATAGCTTTGACTAGATGGACCTTTGTCAGCAAAGTAATGTCTCTGCTTCTTAATATGCTGCCTAGGTTGGTCATAGCTTTTCTTACAAGGAGCAAGCATCTTTAATTTCATGGCTGCAGTCATTGTCTGCAGTAATTTTGGAGCCCAAGAAAATAAAATGTCACTGTTTCCACTTTTTTCCCATCTATTTGCCATGAAGTGATGGGACCGGATGCCATGATCTTAGGTTTTTTTAATGCTGAGTTTTAAACCAGCTTTTTCACTCTCTTCTTTCACCTGTATCAACAGGCTCTTTAGTTCCTCTTCACTTTCTGCCATTNATATGCTGCCTAGGTTGGTCATAGCTTTTCTTACAAGGAGCAAGCATCTTTAATTTCATGGCTGCAGTCACTGTCTGCAGTAATTTTGGAGCCCAAGAAAATAAAATGTCACTGTTTCCACTTTTTCCCCATCTGTTTGCCATGAAGTGATGGGACCGGATGCCATGATCTTAGGTTTTTTGAATGCTGAGTTTTAAACCAGCTTTTTCACTCTCTTCTTTCACCCGTATCAACAGGCTCTTTAGTTCCTCTTCACTTTCTGCCACTAGAGTGTTATCATGTAATATCTGAAGTTGTTGATATTCCTCCCTGCAATCTTGATTCTAGCTTGTGATTCATCCAGTCCAGCACTTCACATAATGTACTCTGCATATAAGTTAAACATGCAGGGTGACAATATACAGCCTTGACGTACTCCTTTCCTGACTTGGAACCAGTCCATTGTTCTGTGTCTGCTTTTAACTGTTGCTTCTTGACCTGCATACAGGTGTTTCTCAGGAGGCAGGTCAGGTGGCCTGGTATTCCCATCTCTTGAAGAATTTTCCACAGTTTGTTGTGATCCACACAGTCAAAGGCTTCAGAAGCAGATGTTTTTCTGCAACTCTCTTGCTTTTTCTATGATCCAATGGATGTTGGCAGTTTGATCTCTGGTTCCTCTGCCTTTTCTAAATCCAGCTTGTACATCTGGAAGTTCTCTGTTCCCATACTACTGAAGCCCAGCTTGAAGGATTCTGTGTATGACTTTGCTAGCGTGTGAAATCAGTGCAACTGTATGGTAGTTTGAGCAACCTTTGGCATTGCCTTTCTTTGGGACTAGAATGAAAACTGAACTTTTCCAGGGATTGTCCTGGTGGTCCTGTGGCTAATTAAGACTCTGTGCTTCCAATGCAGGGGGCCAGAATTCAATTCCTGGCCAGGGAACTATATCCCACACACTGTAACTAAGAGCTTGTATGCTACAACTAAAGATTTCACATGCCACAACAAAGATCAAAGATCCTGCCTGCCACCACCAAGACCCTAGGCATCCAAATAAATAAATAAATATAAATAAATATTAAAAAAAAAAAAAGAAAACTGACTTTTCCAGTCTTGTGGCCACTGCTGAGTTTTCAAAATTTGCTGACATACTCAGTACAGCACTCTTACAGCATTACCTTTTACAATTTTAAATACTTTGGAATTCCATCAGCTCCACTAGCTTTGTTTGTAGAGATGCTTCCTAAGGCCCACCTGACTTCACAATCCGGGAGGTCTAGCTCTAGGTAAGTGACCACACCATCATGGTTATCTGAGCGATTAAGACCTTTTTTGTATAGTCCTCCTGTGTATTCTTGCCACCTCTTCTTAACATCTTCTGCTTCTGTTAGGTCCATACCGTTTCTGTCCTTTATTGTGCCCATCTTTGCATGAAACGTTCCCTTGGTAGCTCTAATTTTCTTGAAGAGATCTCTAGTCTTTCCCAATCTATTGTTTTCCTCTATTCTTTGCATTGTTCACTTATGAAGACTTTCTTATTGCTCCCTGCTNATACCGTTTCTGTCCTTTATTGTGCCCATCTTTGCATGAAACGTTCCCTTGGTAGCTCTAATTTTCTTGAAGAGATCTCTAGTCTTTCCCAATCTATTGTTTTCCTCTATTCTTTGCATTGTTCACTTATGAAGACTTTCTTATTGCTCCCTGCTGTTCTCTGGAACTCTGCTTTAAGTTGGGTATCTTTCCCTTTCTCCTTTGCCTTTCACATCTCTTTTTTCTCAGCTATTTGTACAGCCTCCTCAGATCACTATATCTACTACTGTGGGCAAGAATGCCTTAAAGAAGAGGAGTAGCCCTCATAATCAACAAGAGTCTGAAGCCCAGTACCTGAAAATGACAGACTTCACAGATGACAGCACGGTCTCGGCCCATTTCCNCATCTCTTTTTTCTCAGCTATTTGTACAGCCTCCTCAGATCACTATATCTACTACTGTGGGCAAGAATGCCTTAAAGAAGAGGAGTAGCCCTCATAATCAACAAGAGTCTGAAGCCCAGTACCTGAAAATGACAGACTTCACAGATGACAGCACGGTCTCGGCCCATTTCCAAGGCAGGCCACTCAGCATCACAGGGATCCAAATCTGTGCCCCAAGCACTAATGCCAAAGAAGCTGGAGTTGAATGGTTTGATGAAGACCTTCTAGAACTAACAGCAAAAAAAGATGTGCTTTTCATCATAGAGGACTGGAACACAAAGCAGGTCAAGAGATACCTTGAGTGAGAGGCAAGTTTGATCTTGGAGTACAAAACGAAGCAGGGCAAAGGCTAACAGAGTTTTACCAAGAAAACACACTGGTGATAGTAAACACCTTCTTCCAAAAACACAAGAGACAACTCTACACATGGACACCAGCAGACAGTCACTACTGAAATCAGACTGACCATACCCTTCGTAGCGGAAGATGGAGACGATCTATACAGTCAGCAAAACAAGACCTGGAGCTGCCTGCGGCTCAGATCATGACTCCTCATTGCCAAACCGGAGCTTTAAATGAAGAAAGTAGGGAAACCACCAGACCATTCAAGTACGACCTAAATCAAACCCCTTATGATTATACAATGGAGGTGATGAATAGATTCAAAGAATTGGATCTGGCAGACAGAGTGCCTAGAGAACTATGGACATAATGTTACGATATCATTATAACATTATCACTGATAATGTTACAATATCATTAAAAATTCTTGGGACACAATGGGAAGTGGGGGTGAGGATAGCTTTGATTATATATAAAGAATGAACACAGCAAAGCTAAACACAAAAGCATTAATCTAGAAAAAAGATGAAAAGGAAAGAATATTACAGTGTTAATGGTGCTAAACTAAGTAGAGGGATTACGGATGACTTTTTCTTCTTTTGGCTTCTGTTTTTCAGACTGGGATAATAAATGCATATTACTTTGAAAACAGTAAATACTTCCTGCCTCCTCCAAAATGTTCCCTATCTTGCACTCTCAACATTATCTCTCAAGATACTAAGTCATGTTACAGATTTTCCAATCAAAAATCCTCTCTTGAGAATGAAAAAAATGTTTCTTGAATGTAGGAATCTCAATTACTCTTGTTTCTAGCCCTCCAGTCAAACACTTGGCAAGGAAAAACATTCCTACTGCTGATGGTTAATAAGTAATGTGAAATTACTCAGAACTACTCAAATCAGACCAGTCCTCCTTATTAGGAAAAAATTTTTAATAGGACACATTTGCAAGAACACCATTCCAAAGCAGCCTGGTCTCCATGGACAATTACAGAATGTCAAGCTGTCACACAGACACCACTAATAACTAAACTGTTCTTTTGATTCCTCCTAACTTAAAGGTCCCCACCTTCCCGAACCATCAAGGAGGTCCCTTCCCCTCCATCTGTTCTACCGTATCAGGCTTAACATGAAAGGCTAATAGCAGAACCCCTCCGGGCCCGTCAGCCTGGCCCATCAACCACACGGATAAGCCAGGCCACTCTGTGACCGAGCTCTGTCCTTCAACTGACACCCTGGTTACAGGGGTGGGGAGCAGGGATTGGCAGCATGCTAGGGTCCACTGGCGTTACAATGTCCAGGAGAAAAATAGACCATTCCGAAACCACAGCACAACTCACTGTGACTAATTTTCTGGGTAAAAAATGCACAATGGGTTTCTGCCCTTTAAGCACTGGTGTAACTGCTTAGTTAATTAGAGATGTGCTGCTAAAAGCAAACAGCACTGAAGGAGAGCAGAGTCAACTCTGGTACCTGGGCAATCTGGTATCTTCCTCGGCCTCCCTGGAATGTGATTAAGCATGACCTTTAAGAGGAGCAGACAACAATCAATTCTGGTGAAACAAAACCTTGCCTGGGACACGGGAGCGTGCCCTGTAGAGGGGGGAACCCACCATGGCAGCAGGGCCTCACCATCTCATCGTGCAGAAAAAGTTACCGAGATTTATCTCAATTGATTTTACTTGCAAGGAAAACACATCATAAAACTGCAACCTCAGCAGGATACTTAAGGTCGGGCTTGGCTTCTTGAGGGATGAACTTGATATCAATAGTTATTAGGACACATTCATACAAGATACACAGGAGAGATGGAGAGAAGATGCTGGTAATCTTACTTAATCCTGATGCGGCCCTAAATCAGGCTCTGCAGACTGTGGGAAAAAATCAAGGAAAAAGTTCAATATTCCTGAGACGAGATTCTGTGCGCATGTGCTCTTCTTCGGAGCCAGAACAGCAGCCAAAGGGTGATTCCCAGTCCCGTGGGGAGAGCCCCTGTATGAGGGGCTGGAAGGCCACTCCCGCCAATGGTTCACTGCTCCTGCACTTCTCACGGCAAGTTGGCAAGATCTGGTCCAATGTTCCACAGAGAACCAGGTCGGTTCAACCAGGAAAATCTATNGAACAGCAGCCAAAGGGTGATTCCCAGTCCCGTGGGGAGAGCCCCTGTATGAGGGGCTGGAAGGCCACTCCCGCCAATGGTTCACTGCTCCTGCACTTCTCACGGCAAGTTGGCAAGATCTGGTCCAATGTTCCACAGAGAACCAGGTCGGTTCAACCAGGAAAATCTATACAACCACAGAACGTGGAGACCTGGGCAGGACCTTATGATCAGAAAGGCTGAGAAAGAAACACAGCAATTCAAGCACTCAGCAGCTGATTCTGAACTTCTGCTCCACCAACTGCCGACAAGGCTGGTTCCCAGAACCCCACGTTACCCTAACCACACACTGAATCCTCAGGAAAAGCAGAAAACTGAGAACACTGCCAGAAAGAAATGGAGGCAATCCAAAGAGGACAAGGAGAGGTAAAATTTCTTAAAAAAAAAGAATTGGAATGTGTGTACACAGAGGCGTTACACGATTTTAAAATAAAGTTATTCCTTTCTCTCAAACCTAACACCACAAAGAGTCCTTGGGTTCAAGCCCAAGGAACTGGAGGAATAAAATGTTTCTTACACTGTAGAACAGGCCTGATCTTATTTATCACCAACTTAAGAAACACCAGGACATTACTTGTGATGTCCTATAAACAGCACTTAACTATGAATCAGGAAGGAAGGTCACAAGCAGGTGATGTGGCAAAGTGTCCCACAGGAAGTGAGAGTAGGTGGGTCTTCAGGGGTAGAGAGGATCTGGGAAGGGCTGAAGAGAGAAGGCTGCTTCAAAAGAGGTCCAACATCAGCAGAAAGGAGATCTGGAAAGCGCGGTCTGACAGAAGATGGGATGCTCTGACTCCAGGGTGCACACAGGGTGGCAGAGGGCAGAGGCAGCCAGGGGCTGCAGCCTGAACGCCAGGCTGAGGAGGGCAGAAGCTGCTAGGAAGACCACCACCGAGCACATTGCTGCGGCCGGAAGGAGAAGGCAGGCCATGGGTGGCAACTCACAACCTGATTTTGGCTAACGATGCCCAACAAATCACTGTAACAGACAGGGTCCAGGCCCTGCTATATTCACGGGGAAAAGAACACTCAATTCAGTTCAGTTCAGTCGCTCAGTCGTGTCTGACTCTTTGCGACCCCCTGGCTGCAGCACTCCATGCCTCCCTGTCCATCGCCAACTCATGGAGTTCACTCAAACTCATGTCCATTGAGTCAGTGATGCCATCCAGCCATCTCATCCTCTGTTGTCCCCTTCTCCTTCTGCCTTCAATACTTCCCATCATCAGGGTCTTTTCCAATGAGTCAGTTCTTCACATGAGGTGGCCCAAGTATTGGAGTTTCAGCTTCAGCATCAGTCCTTCCAAAGAACACCCAGGACTGATCTCCTTTAGAATGGACTGGTTGGATCTCCTTGCAGTCCAAGGGACTCTCAAGTGTCTTCTTCAACACCACAGTTCAACAACATCAATTCTTCGGCGCTCAGCTTTCTTTATAGTTCAAGTCTCACATCCATACCTGACTACTGGAAAAACCATAGCCTTGACTAGACGGATCTTTGTTGGCAAAGTAATGCCTCTGCTTTTTAATATGCTGTCTAGGTTGGTCATAACTTTCCTTCCAAGGAGTAACCGTCTTTTAATTAAGTCAATATATGCTACAGACAGAAAGTACCTTTTTTGACAGTAGAAGATACTGACAGCAGGACTTCCCTGGTGGTCCAGAGGGAAGAATCCACCTGCCAGTGCAGAGCACACAGATTCAATGGCTGGTCCAGGACGAATCCACACGCCATGGGGCAACTAAGCCCGAGCTCCTCCGCGGGAGAAGCACCACAGTGAGAAGTCAGCACACTGGAATGAAGCGCAGTCCCCGCTCACCAAACTAGAGGGCCCATACGCAGCGACAAAGGCCCAGTGCAGCCAAAAACTAATAAAATACATTTTTAAAAAAGGTGCCAACAGCAACACCTGGAGCAGAATGCCTTCACGGACTCTGAGGCTGGACCTCTCCCCACCTCACACGGGCCTTCCTCTCCCCTCTCCCCCCAGACTTTCATCCTGCTTTACTGTGTCTTTAAAGTACTTCTTTCTCCCTGATATCAGTTTTATTTTTTAGTTGTCTGGAGAAGGAGAGGGCGATCCACTCCAGTATTCTCACCTGGAGAATCCCATGGACAAAGGAGCCTGGTGGGCTACAGTCCACAGGATCACAAAGAGACGGACGCGACTGAGCGACAAATACACACACACCTCTACCAAGAATGTAAGCTTCATAAGGGCAAGGACCTTGAGGCTTTTGTTACCACCATAGCAACATCTCAGCATATAGTAGGCACTCAGCATAACTGGAAAGACTCAGTGATGGCCTCAGTCAGCGTTTCTCAATCATAACTCATCCAGGGAACCCTGATTCAACACACTCCTTAAAGTGAAGTCGCTCAGTCGTGTCCGACTCTTTGTGACCCCAAGGACTGTAGCCTACCAGGCTCCTCCGTCTACAGGATTTTCCAGACAAGAGTCCTGGAGGAGTGGGCTGCCATTTCCTTCTCCGGAGGATCTTCCCGACCCAGGGATCGAACCTGGGTCTCCCACATTGTAGGCAGATGCTTTTCCATCTAACCCTCACATACATACATAACACTCACACACACACTGCCCCACATACGTGTGCCATCCAACACACACACCCTGCTGCCGATGCGCTAATCAGTCTATCCTTTTTCAACCAAAGTGTCAAGATGGTAGTCTTTGTTTTTATAATCAATGGTGAGGTGTGTCCCAAATAATGTGTTCCCAGTAACAGTTAAAGTGCAGGAGCTTGTGAATTATTTACTCATATCAGAGCAGATTCAAGGTTATCCCCAACACGTCTGCCACTTATTTGCATTTCAGTAAGCCTTCTTGAGTGGGAAAGAAAGACACAGCATTACAGCTAGCTAGGACATGGATTTCTGGAAGGATCAGCCCACATGCCACCTGCACTTTGTTCTGAAACCTGACAATGCTGGGGAAAAGAGGGCTTGGCTTGGTCAGAGACTGGCCCCTCTGGCCGAGGGCCTGCTGTCCTCCTCACCCCTCCACTGCAATGCTCTCCGAGACCTCGGGCGCCTCCTGCCACACCCAAGCCAGACTCGAGACTGCGGAAACGAGCACAGTCAACAGAGAGAGGGTTGGGGTACCGGCCCATATGGCCCAGGGTTCTGTCCAGCCTCCAGATCCCTGTCATCCAATACAGTGGTCACTGGCCACATGTGGCTATGTGACTGAAATTTAATATTTAAAAATTTAAAATGTAGTCCTTCAGTTACACTAGCCACATTCCAAGTCACATGTCAATAATACCTATTATATGCCAAGAGTTGCAGGTCACTACTGACTACCATACTGGGTAACCTGGAGAATATTTCCATCATCACAGAGAGTTCCACCGGCCAGCACTGCTCTGGGTTCAGAAATGTGTGTGTCACGCACCACAGTGAAGCCAGAAGGACTGCAATGGAGGGGACTGAAGGGCCAGAGCAGGCCCTTTCCCTTGGCATCTTAACCATGACAGGGCATTCAGCACATGATCACCTGTACACAAGAGGAACCATAAAACAAACTGCGGTCTAGGAAAAAGGGCAACAGGAGAGAATAATGGGGCTACCACTCGCTTTCTGATTTATTCCATCCGACTCAAGCATCAGCCTGGCCGTGATACAGGCAAGCTGCATGCGGCAGAGCTCTCACGAGCAGAGACGGATGGCCACAGGGCAGACAGACTGCACACAGCAGAGGGACCGAGGAGGGGGGACCTGGCAGCAGCAGGCACCTGATCTCTTGACTCTAGGAGGGAGTGGCCTGGAGACAACTATATTCTTGTATATTTCCTTTCAAAGGGGCCAGCTATCTGCCAACAAACCTCTGCTTCACAAGCAAAACATCTTGGAGAAGCACTGACATTTAATCTGCCAACAGCCCCTATTTTGAGGCTTCATAATAACAGGCTGATTCCACACAGTGACTACCTAGTAGTCGTGCGCTGGGTCTGTTTTTCTAGAATCATACAGGGGCTCTCAGGATAAAGCCTAAGAGCTCTGTGCAGAACTAACATTTCAAAGGTAAGATAAATGCTCACACAATGAGGAGAGAAAAAAACTCTCCGTAGCAAAACCCAGTCTCACTCAGGAGCAGCGAGATTCTCCACACCACACTCCAGGTCAAGTGAAATGACTGCTCCATCCTGCTCCTTATCAATCAGCCCTTTAACGATTCCACAGAAGGATGGCTCAGAGACCTGGTGGGAAGCCTGGCTATAAAGAACACCACGGTCAGAAGAAAGAAGCTCACAGGCAGGAGGTGCCAACCCCTGTATGATACGCACCGAAAATCTGAATACAGAAAGGGGGCTGCAGGGAGTCAGGGAGAGAGGCAGGTGGGTTAGAAGAAAAGGCGTACTTCTTACAACACACACACAGACGCGCGGACATCCCAGGGGGGCTTGCTACGTGTCAAACCCTGTGGAGAGGAACTCACAGGTCCCACCTCAGTCCTCACGACGACTCAACAAGNGGGGGCTGCAGGGAGTCAGGGAGAGAGGCAGGTGGGTTAGAAGAAAAGGCGTACTTCTTACAACACACACACAGACGCGCGGACATCCCAGGGGGGCTTGCTACGTGTCAAACCCTGTGGAGAGGAACTCACAGGTCCCACCTCAGTCCTCACGACGACTCAACAAGGAGAACACCATCACTGAGCCCGTGCCACATACAGAGCGGAGGTGCTCAGACGCTGAGCAACGGAAGGCACACAGCCAGGGAACGGGAGAGGCAGGCTGTGAACCCGGGCGGCCAGGTTCCAGGACGCAGGCCTGAAACCCCTGTGCTACAGTCCCGATGCTACTGCCCGGCTTCTCCTACTGCTCTCCTCTGTAGGTGTTATGTTCCAGGCAAAACAGTCACGCCTCATTAGCCAAATATGGAGTTCACCAAAGTGTGCACGCTGGGGTCTGCCAGGTTGAGTCCTGGGCTGTTCCCAGGTGATGCTTTTCATATCAGCAGCTCTGCAATGCAACGTCTGTTAGAAAACCCATATACAATAAATAAAGAAGTCACGAAGTTTCTTTTTTAAAGCCAATATATATTAAGGAAAAGAGCTAATAAAAGGAATCAAGTAATCAAAAGTAAAAACGATATAAGAAGAAGGTGGTCTGGGAATCTCGCTTTTTTTCAGATTGCCAGTTTGGAGATCTAGTGAACGCTTTATTTCGTAAACATTTGCTCACGTTGCCCTTCCTACCTGGAATGTTCTTCCCACCTTCCTCCATACCCCTCCATGTCTGCCTGTCGAAAGCCCAGACATGTTTCGGGGCAGCTCAGCACACACTCCTCTTTACGATATACTGACCAGGGTCACCTCCTCCAAAAGACCCTCGGAGGCGCTGTGTGCCTTTCTGGTGGGCTACGACCCTCTGCTCTGTACCACGTGGATCTGTGTCCCGGCTCACCCCTCACTGTACTGGAAGCCTTGTGAAGGCAGGGCCTTGTCTCCTCCCGGCCCCACCCAGTCCAGCACAGGAGGCCCTCAAGAAACCTTTCCTAAATGATCACGCTGGGGCTGCCCCGGGCAGAAAGATCACTTCTGTCATCAACGCTTCCCTGGCAGCTCAGTCGGTAAAGAATTCACCTGCAATGCAAGAGACCAGGGATTGATCCTTGGGTCAGGAAGATCTCCTGGAGAAGGAAACGGTAACCCACTCCCTTATTCCTGCCTGGAGAATTCCATGGACAGCAGAGCCTGGCAGGCTCCAGTCCAAGGGATTGCAAAG
>SJYA01010528.1:0-13265 GCA_006410615.1 Neotragus moschatus
AGGACTAGCCGATGTTATTGCCCAGTAGTGTAGCAGTGACGAGCACGGACTTCAGATTCACCCGTCCTAAGGAGGAGTCCTGACTGTCATCATATATGGGCTGTGTGACCTTGGGCAGACTGGTTAGAGCTTGGAAGCCTCAGTTTTCTGGTCTGTAAAATGGGAGGATACTGGTATCTGTCAAGCAGGTGGCAGCGGGGTTGGGGGAGAAGGTGGATGTGCGAGCTCATGGAGGAAGGAGCATGACCGCCATGTCACGTTTGCCGGGTAACAGTTTTGGACTGAGCAGAGCAGGAAGGACAGCGGCATCCCTGTCCTAGAATTTAAGGCTGCGAGTGGTGACCCGAGGCCAGATGGCACTTGTAGACATGCTGTGTTTGGTCCGTGGAGTATTTAAAGGTTGTTAGAAGGAGGCAGGTTGCTTGCACATTCACACATTCCCAGGAGTTTCTTGGCAGTCCAATGGTTGAGACTCTGTGCTCCCACTGTAGGCCACGTGGGTTTGGTCTGTGACCCGGGAAATGAGATCCCACATGCTGCAAGGTGCGGCCAAAAATTAATAAATAAGTCAAATAAAGATGCCCCTGGAAAAATGGGAAAGTCAGGCCATTTCCCCACATGGCAGTGGCTGCGTGACGGGGAGTCCAGGCTGACGGCATGAACTTGCTAGAACCTCTTACCCTTTAGGACCTCCCTCATACTCCTGCCGTTGGAGTTTGTTCTTATAATATACTTGCATTAAGGGTGATGCTGCTGGTCTGGGAAGCACGTTGTGAGAGCCAGGGACCTAGAAAATATGCATCTTTATTTGCAGAAGTAATATTTGCTGACCTTAAAATAAAATGCAGACAATGCAGAAAGGTATAAAATAGAAAGTGAAAATCAATAGCTAATTTCTATCCTTCTGGAAGAATTAAGGGGAAAAAAGTTAATTTTTAAAAATTGCTTGTTTCTTTATAAACTGATGTGCTACAGGCCATACCATATAATTTGAGAGCTGGGAAGGTTAATCTTTCTTTTCCAGATCGGCTTGAACTTACAACAAATTGAACCAAAGAAGAACGTGAAGGCTGAGAAGAGGTACAGTGATCACTAACAGACAGAGACTCAGCGATGAGCTCACTTAACCCCCAGAGCAGCTTAGGGGGGAGGTACTGGTTAATACTCTCCGTTTACAGAGGAAGAAATAGAGCCTTAACTCTGTAAGTTAAGCCACACACGTAAGGGCACACAGCCAGTGACAGTGATGCTGGGGTTTGAACAGGAGCAACCTTCATATTCATGCTCCTTGTTCCTGGACCCACTCACTCATGCCTTCTCCTCAGCTTTGCCAGTTGGCATTTACCGATGGTTCCTTAAACACCAGACACTGTGCTGAGAGCTGGGGACGCAAAGATTCCAGGGATATGAAGCCTGGTGGAGTGGTTCCCACACTTTGTTCTCTGTGGATTGGATTCAGCAGTCCCTGTGCTGATGTCCTCCGGAAAGGACACACAAACACAGCATTTGAGGCACAGTTTCAGGGGCCACACTAAAACACCAGAACCTCCGCTCCGTCTCAGACCCACTCCCCGAGCTTGTTTATGAACTTCGAAGCTTCCCGAGCTACGGATCCTTGGTCTTGCAACATAATCCCCAAGGTTTATCCCCACGGGCACAGTGCCTGGGACTGAGCCGAGGCACCCTGACGTTTCAGCATCGCACACGATCTGAGTGAGCACCGCGGCCTTGGTGTCCTCATTTCTAGACACAGGGCGGGCTTCACAGGCCTGCGTCCGGGCCCCAGGCTCGGAAGAGTCCTACATGCGCCTTAATGCTCTGCGGTCACCGTCCTGAGATTCTTAGCAATTTTTGAAAAAGGAGCTCATATTTTCACTTTGCACTGGCCCTTATTAGACGTTGTGGCACCCGAAGAAGACCCTGAAGACTCAACATTTGCTGCTGATAATTATCGGGCAAGTATTCATTCATTTCACCCTCACAATGTCCCAGTGTGATCAGCTCTAGTTTTCCCCCCATTTAACAGTATTTTGTAAATGCAGTCAGTTCTTGAAATGGCTAATGTTACTTAGTAATGAGTGAGTCTTATTAGCGTAATGAGTCTAGACTCTTGCCTATTTGTATAAATTCCTCATCTATTTCAAACGCACAGAAAGTTGCCTCTCTGGGGACCTGACCCAGCTGAGCAGATATCTTCTTTCTGTAAACACTAAGGCCTTATGGTTAGTGTTCTAGTGTGAGTTTAGGAAGTTTTGATTGATCTTAATTCATCTCCTGAGCGCATCTGAATCCAGCTCTCCATCATAATGGGACTGGACCGCGCTGAGTTGCAGGCTGGGGTGAGCCTGCAGTTCGTGGCTCCAGCTGCTGGGGGTGACTGTGGGGAGACCCGGCTGAGCAGAGCCGCCCGCGGTCCCCACAGCTGGACGCAGGTGGCCGGGGAGGAAGCCTCCGTGTCTGGGCCTGATTCACGGCCCGGTCTGGGAGGGGGCGGGCGGATGAGCGGCGATTCGGAAACTTGAATTTCACCTTTGCCTTCCTCCCCGGTCGGTGCACTCACTGCCTGGAGATCTGCGCCTTGTTCAACTGTGGTTCTTTGAGCACAATTTGGATTGCTAACTCAAAAGAGAACTGAAAGTTTTCTATTTTTGACTAAAAAAAAAAAAAAAAAAAAGTCTCTGGTACGTTGAAATGCTAAGAGAAATGTGTACTACATTTCTTAATTAGTTTTCTCTAATAAAATACTTTTTATGGTTTTCTGTGCCAACGGTATACTGTTCCCGTAACTATTTGATTAAAAAGGAAAGAGTTNAAAAAAAAAAAAAGGAAAGTCTCTGGTACGTTGAAATGCTAAGAGAAATGTGTACTACATTTCTTAATTAGTTTTCTCTAATAAAATACTTTTTATGGTTTTCTGTGCCAACGGTATACTGTTCCCGTAACTATTTGATTAAAAAGGAAAGAGTTCTTTGAAAACCATATTATTGTAATATTAGAACTGAAATTATACCTGTTATTCCATACTATTGCCTATGGCATTTTGGGCCTTTCTCATTATACTGATTTGTGAGATATTTTGTCTTCTTGGGGGAACTTCGTGGCCTGCCTTTTTTTTCTTCTCCTCCCTCCCTCAGTCTCTCTTTCACCCTTCTTCCTTCTAAAAGAACAACTGCTTTCTCACTGTCGTAAGATATGTACGTGCTGTTTACTCCATAATTTCCAGTATGAGATGGCATCCTTTCATGAAATTCATTAAAAACAGTAACACACAGCATTTAAAAAACATATTTCTAAATACTACAGTTGAGCTTGATTGCATGAAATACAACTTGCAGACTGGAAATTAAAATACATTCCAAAGTTTGTTTTTAAACACCCAGGCACTGGGCCCTGTGACAGGCAACTGTGAACACTGAGTTGATGAAAACCCAGTTTGGAAAAGTATCACTTTATTTTTACCATTTACTGAGGTCCTGTGCTAAGAGCATTAGATGGATCATTTCATTGAGTCCTCACAACCATTCAGAGGTAATACCGTAATTCTTGTATTATCCGCGAGAAATGCCCAGAGAGGTTAGACAGCTTTCACAGGGATGCAAGAGCCACCGAATGGTGGTGCTGGAGAGGAAACCACGTCTATCTGGCTGCAAAGCAAGACCACTCACGATCTACATGCGTTCTAGGAACCCTGTCCGGTTGAGTTGAGAAGAAAAACTACTAAGGCATTCACAGGGCCTAGAGCCTGGCTTGACTTGTACCTCTTCCCTCCTCTGAGAAGGAAACTGAAAGTGTGATGTCTCCGGTTTGATTCTGTTTAGGCTCTGAGGTTACATTGTCTTTGGATTTTGCTCTACCCGTAACGAGTCACGTGGCCACGTATAGAACACTGCTTTTCCACCGCTCCGTTTTTCATTCCTGAAAATGTAGATAATAGTGACCTCCCTAACGACATTAAGCCGGGCTTCCCTTGTGGCTCAGCTGGTAAAGAATCTGCCTGCAAAGCAGGAGACCTGGGTTCCATCCCTGGGATGGGAAGATCCCCTGGAGAAGAGAATGGCTGTCCACTCCAGTATTCTGGCCTGGAGAATCCCATGGACTGTATAGTCTGTGGGGTTGAAAAGAGTCGGACACAACTGAGTGACTTTCACTTCATTAATGACATTATGGGGATTAAATGAGGAGATCCGTGTAAAGTACATTCAGAAACAGGTGGCTGACTTACTTAGGTCATGTGTTCTGCTCAATGGTTGAAGTTATTCTTAAAAGTTGATGAATTCATTATGAAGAAATACATTTTATTTTTTATTTTTGAGCTTAGCTTTAGGTTCATTGCAAAACTGAGCAGAAGGAACAAAGTCTCCCTAAATATTGGGTGCTCCCCGCCCCGTGCACAGCCTCCCCGACTGTTAGCGTCCCACCCGACACCGACGCATCATCGCCACCCGAAGCCCAGAGTCCGCAGGAGGCTCACTGGGCACTGTACGTCCTATGGGTTTGGACGAATATATAAGGATGTACATTCACCATTTCAGTGTCACGCAGAGTGTTTTCGCGGCCCTAGGAATCCCCCACCGGCTTTTATGATGGTGGTGAGTGCTCCACCAGTTCCTCCCTCTCTAGCCCCCCGTAACACATGCATACGTTTATCTTTCTTCAGTTGTTGAAACTGACATACAGCACTGTACAAGGTTAAGGTGTATAGCACAATGGCTTGACTGACACATCACCATACTGTGAAATGATGACCGCAGTAAGCTCTGTTATTCAGCTGATAAGTCACATCCCAGTCTTTTGCCGCACCATAGACTGTAGCCCGCCAGGCTCCCCTGTCCACGGGATTTTCCAGGCAAGAACACTGGAGGGGGGTGCCGTGCCCTCCTCCAGGGGACCTTCCTGACACGGGGATCAAACGCCAGCCTCTGACATCTCCTGCCCTGGAGGCGGGCCCTTCACCACTGGCGCCACCCGGGAAGCCCTGTTGATGCCTTTAGACAGTGGCAGGTCGTTTCCGAGATAAAAAGTGGCTTATACGAGGATTACGAAGGGTCGAAACTCTGTAGGTTGGGAAGCAGGTGTCCACCGGAGGCTTTGAACACAGGTGTGGCGTGATTCTGTTGGCATTTAGGCAGAGTCACGTGGGGGGTTGCTGTGGACTATTTATTATTTACTGTGGACCAGCCACATGGTCAGCTAGTTTGGGGAAATAATGGTGAGTCAAAACAGATCTAGGCTCCGGGGTAGGCGACCTCTGAGACGGCTCCAGTGGTCCCCACCCCCTGGTATTCACACCTCTGGGTGTGGGCTGAAGCCAGTGACTCAGTTCTAATGAACAGAACGTGGCAGAAGTAAGGGGGTGCCATTTCAAAGCTTGGTTGCACAAAGGCTGTGGCTTCTGTACCTCGCCCGCTGCTGCTTTGTCTCACAGCTCACGTGCCCTGAGAAGGTCGGTTGCCGTGCTGTGAGCTGCCCTGTGAAGGGGGCCACTTGGCGGGAGCTCAGCAAGGCGTCCAGTCAACAGCCAGAGACCTACGTGGTCCCACAGTCCAGCAGCCAGCAGGGGCCGAGTTCTGCCGACAGCCACACACCCTTCCCCGGTGGACCCCTTACCTCAGGCTGCAACCCCAGCCTGTGCTTGACTTATGCTTTCCGTGGTTAGCGTGCACTGTGGGCTTCCCAGGGGGCACTTGTGGTAAAGAACCCACCTGCCAGTGCAGGAGACCTGGGTTCAATCCCTGGGTTGGGAAGATCCCCAGGAGGAGGAAATGGCAACCCACTCCAGTATTCTTGCCTGGGAAATCCCATGGACAGAGGAGCCTGGAGGGTTACAGTCCATGGGGTCAGAAAGAGTCGGACACGACTGACCTGACTAGACCGCCCCCACACACTTGCTTCGTAACTTAAAGATTATTCATTTCGCTGCACGGGTCTCGGTTGCAGTACTCGAGGTCTTCAGTCTTTGCTGCGGCATGTGGGAGCCTTAGCTGTGGCATCTAAGCTCTTCGTTGTGGCGTGAAGGGATCTAGTCCCCTGACCAGGAATCGAACTCATGCCCCTGCATTGGGAGTGCAGAGTCCTAGCCACTGGGCCAGCAGGGCAATCCCCCAGACTACACGTTAATTGTACCTGGAACTGGAGGCATCCATTAAACCACACCCAGATTCCTGAGCCGCTATGATACTTACTGCAGAAATCACTGCAGCTTTTAGCGGCTTTGTCTGGGGACAATTTGTTTCTCAGAAACGGATAACCTGATTTCCCTGGTGGTTCAGTGGTTAAAGATCCACCTGCCAATGCAGGGGACCCCAGCCTGGTCCCTGCTCCAGGAAGACCCCCCATGCTGTGGAGCAACGAAGCCCGAGACTCACAGTTGTTGAGCCCATGCTCCAGGGCCCGAGGTCTGCAACCTGAGTGCCTGTGCTGGAGCCTCTGAAACCCGCATGCCGACAGCCGGTGCTCCGCAGCGAGAGAAGCCCTGCCCCTCGAGCCGCAACTAGGGAAGGCTGGAGGGGAGCAACCCAGACCCAGCGAGCCCAGACAAACACACAATTAAATAAGATAGAAAAATGGACAAGTGATGTGGTCTCTGTCCTCATGGAACTCAAAGCCCGGGGGAGAGTGAACGTGCGTGCACGCACGCTCAGTCTCTCAGTCCTGTCCGACTCTGTGACCCTGTGGACTGTAGCCCTGCAGGCCCCTCTGTTCATGGGATTTTCCCAACAAGGATACGGGAGTGGGCTGCCATTACCTACTCCAGGGGATCTTCCCTGCCCAGGGATCAAACCCTCGTCTACCAAGTCTCCTGCTTTGGCAGGCAGATTCTTTACCAATGAGCCACCAGGGAAGCCTGGAGCGGAAAGATGTCATTTAAATATGACACCAATTAGTGTGGCCTTACAGCTGTGGGAGGGGAGGATGTGTTGTTCAAGGATCAGAGCGGATGCAGGAGCCAGTTTGGAGGTGCCTGCGATGGTCCAGTCTAGGAGGATGGGCTGGACGGGGGTCAGTGGGAGACACGCAGATGCGTGAGAGATTTCCAGGCAGCAAAACTGGTAGGGCTGGGACTTCCCTGGTGGCTCAGTGGTGAAGACTTCGCACTCCCAGTGTAGGGGATCCAGGTTTGATCCCTGGTCAGGGAACTAGATCCCACAGGACACAGCTTGAAAAAAAAAAAGATCTCGAATGCCTCCACGAAAGACCCTGCGTGGCGCAAGGAAGACTGAACACCCCTTGTGCCACCACTAAGACCAAACGAATATTCAAACGATTGGTAGGACTTGTCGATGGTTTGGACAAGGAGGGTGAGGAGGAAGGAACTGTCGACCGACTCATGAACGCTTCTAGCCGGGGAAGCAGCAGAGTCTGGAGACGGGCCGCTGTCCAGTTGCTACGTAAAGAGGCCGTGAAGATGCAAGGTCAGAGAGGGTGGGATGGGCAGAAGGATCCCCAGGGCGCCAAAGAGAGAACTCAGGATGTGGCAGCTGACTGGCCGTGGGGTAAAACCTTAGGGGGGAAAGGAACCATCTAGAAGGACGTCAGCCCTGCGTTCTTTGCTGTCTCTATCTTTAACATGCAGAATACGGATCCCATGAAGTACCCTCAAATGTGTCCATTTACACAGAATTAAGCTGGTCTGTGAATGCCTACAGGGAAGAAGAGAATAATAGAGCTTTTCAATATCCACAAAGTATTATTAAACCCAAAGGGGGAAAAGTACTGCTTTAATGAACCCATTAGATACACTTTGAGACGTATTGCAGGCTGTAGGAATGAATGAGCTGGGTGATAGAAACCCACGTTCCTAGTTGAGCAGGGCAGTGCTGATGGTTAAGTTTGAGTTGTTAGCCGAAATGAGTTTGAATGGAAATAAATGATTTTGATGTGGCAAGACTCATGTGCGGCAATTGCAAACTGATACATTTCTATATATGTGGTATGAAAGAGTACGCACACACACATATGTGCTTATCTGCACACATACATTTCATATAGGTCAGTATTTAATACATGGCTATATTATAGATAAATACACAACATAAAATTGTTTATCATTTTATTAAATTTTAATTTATAATTAGTATATCATCCTTCATTACTTACAAATACACTGGATGCATATATAAACATATATATATGACCTCCCTTAATCTGACCTTTAAATCTTTAGTCATCATCCAGCCCCGCTGACGTCTGTGCTCGCAGAGAGACACACACCGTGGTGTCAGCTGTCACCTGCAGGACATTGCAGCCTGGTGAACAATGCCGTCCATCCACGCAGGCGTTCAGGCCGGTTGAGATTAAGACTCTATGTTCAAGCAGACAAATTTAAGCATTGGAACTCTCTGCGTTCCAACTCACCCCTCCACATTTTTGTTCAAATTAGGCTTGTAAATACTTGGACAATTTTAACAACACGTGGAGGCCCTCTGTCTTGTTTCTGAGATAAGACAGCACAAAACAGGCCAGACAGCGGCCCTGGCGCCCTGACAGGCCTCTCGGCCCTGCGCTTGCCTCCCCGCAGTCCATTCTCTGCGGTGTCAGCGATCGGCTCAAAACGCGAATCGGACCCTGCCCCAGGGTGCTGCACACCCTCTCCTGCAGCTCCCATCGGCTGGATACACGCCCCTGCCCAGGCCCCGGAACCTCCGTGACCGGGCCCGCCCGCCTCCGGGCAGCCCTTTCCGCTCTGCGCGTTGCTCTTGGCCACAGCCTGCAGCCACGGTGATACCGCACCGGCCTTGCCCCTGCGCCTCTGTCGGCCCGCCTCCGCCCGCCACGGGGCCTCCGCGGTCGCCGCTGTCCGCCGGGAGACACTGCGGTGGCCGCTGTCCGCCGGGAGACACTGCGGTCGTGCTCCCCAGGGCTGGCGCCTCCTCCTCGCCCGCCGGGATGCGCCTGAAGGCTGTCCCTCCTCCGGGCCTTTCTCCCGAGATGCTGTTTCACTGCCACAGGCTCACGCGTGTCATTGCCCGAAACGACCTTCCTTGACTGTCCGTGGGAACCGGTTCTGGTGGTCTCTCTTACCTGGCTGCCTCCTCCATGNTGCGCCTGAAGGCTGTCCCTCCTCCGGGCCTTTCTCCCGAGATGCTGTTTCACTGCCACAGGCTCACGCGTGTCATTGCCCGAAACGACCTTCCTTGACTGTCCGTGGGAACCGGTTCTGGTGGTCTCTCTTACCTGGCTGCCTCCTCCATGAGGGCTGTGTCCTTTTCAATCTCCTTCACCACTGTCTCTCCAGATCCTAGGACACTGCTTGGCACTTAGTAGGTGCTCAAAAAATCAATGCTTTTAAATTTAAATGGCTCTATTAAATGGATTGGCCCCAGCCACTCTGAATGACTGATCAGAAGTAAGCATCATGGTGACCATTCTCCTGGATAAAGATTTTTACGTATTCAAATGCGTTGCTACAGGCAGAATCCTTGTCTTATAAACAGAGTCATGTGGTGATGGGCAACCTGGCCCATGAGTCAATGGAGTGGGTAGGGCAACAATCAGCTACACATTCTATGAAGTGTAGTATTGGTCATCCAGCTCCTCCCTGGGCATGTCAGCTATTTTTAAAATAGCTTTCTTGACGTGTAATTCGCATACCACATAACTCACCTATTCAAATATACGGTTCAGGGGCATTTACTTTATTCACGGAATTGTGCAACCATTACCACTGAATCCAGAACATGTTCATCATCTCAAAAAGAAACCCCTTCCTCATTAGCACTCATTCCCCAATTCCCCCCAGTCCTACCTCCCTCTAGTAGACAAGTCAAGCCTTGTCTCTGTGGACTTGACTATTCTGCATTTTTAAAGGGCTTCCAGGGGGCTCGGTGGTCAAGAACTCCACCTGTCAGTGCAGGAGACACAGGAGATGCGGGTTCCATCCCTGGTTCAAGAAGATGGAGAAGGAAATGGCAACTAGGTCCAGCATTCTTGCCTGAAAAATCCCATGAACAGAGGAGCCCGGCAGCCAGTAGAGTCTCAAAGCGTGGGACAGGACTGAGCGACCGAGGGTGCACGCACCTCTAACATGTGGCCCATGGGGACTTGCTTCTCTTACTTGACTTCACATTTTCAAGAGCCATCTGTGCTGTAATATGGGTCTTTTTTTTTTTTTTTTTTAAGTCGCTCAGCCATGTCCATGGACTATTGTAGCCTGCCAGGCTCCTCTGTCCGTGGAATTCTCCAGGCCAGAATACTGATGTGGGTGGCCTTTCCCTTCTTCAGGGATCTTTTCAATCCAAGGATGGAACCCAGGTCTCCTGAGGTGGATTCTTTACTGTCTGAGCCACCAGGGAAGCCCAAGAATACTGGAGTGGGTAGCCTATCCCTTCTCGGAGAGCTTCCTGACCCAGGAATCGAACCGGGGTCTCCTGCATTGCAGGCAGGTTCTCTACTAGCTGAGCCACCAGGGAAGCCCAGTCATGTGTCCATACCTTATCCCTTTTCATTGCCAAGTGTTTCATCTCATTTACCCACTCATCTGTTGATGGACATCAGGCTTATTTCCGTTTTGGGCTGTGAGGAGCACATGCTTTCAGTCATCTTGGGCATCTGCTCAGGAGTGCAGTAACTCTAGGGTTATCCTTCAGTGGAACTAGCAGTGGCTTTCCAAAGTGACTGCCCCGGTTTCCCATGGTGCATTAGTTCTTGAGAACCGGTTGACTCAGCCAACACACAGCGTGTCGGAGAGCCCTCCCCCAGGCCGGTGGAGATGCTGGGAGGGCCAGTGAGGGAAGTGGCGAGCCCAGCTAAACAAAAACCTGATTGTTGTAACGTGAATGGAGATTTGATGATACAACAAAGTGTTTCCCTGTTTGTGGTCTGGGAGGGGATTTCAGTGGTCCAGGGACAAGGCATTAATCACAAAGAATCCCGATGTGAGAACATAATGCTCTTTCCATTGTCTGGTCCATCCTTACGATTACTCAAAGAAGACAGTCTCAGTGTGACGCTAATATGTCTTTAGAGAGGTGTCTCTCTAATACTTGCAAATCTCCCTTTGGAACCAAGAAAGAGCAGGTCATCGGCTCTTCAGAGCCTTCAGCAGGCAACATGATACGGCCAGAATTTAAGCATTTTATTTTTGTACATTTTCTTAAACAGGTACTTTCTTTTTATGGAATATGGTATTGATTTCCATTTATCGCAGTGACAAAGTGTTTTCTCTTAGACATTATATTTAAAGCAGAACACCATTGTAAAAATAAGCAGTGGTAAGAATCTTCTGTGGTCCACAGGAAGATTCAAAAACAATAAAGGCTCTTGGTATAATGGCCAAGTATTCTTTGATGTCCTTACTATGTGACAGTCAGAGAGNCCATTTATCGCAGTGACAAAGTGTTTTCTCTTAGACATTATATTTAAAGCAGAACACCATTGTAAAAATAAGCAGTGGTAAGAATCTTCTGTGGTCCACAGGAAGATTCAAAAACAATAAAGGCTCTTGGTATAATGGCCAAGTATTCTTTGATGTCCTTACTATGTGACAGTCAGAGAGCTGTTTTTTTTTTTTTTTTTTTTTTTTATACTTAGTTATTTGGCTGAGCTGGGTCTTTATTGCGACATGTGGGATCTAGTTCCCGGACCAGGGGTTGAACCTGGGCGCCTGCACTGGGGTCATGCAGNGTTTTTTTTTTTTTTTTATACTTAGTTATTTGGCTGAGCTGGGTCTTTATTGTGACATGTGGGATCTAGTTCCCGGACCAGGGGTTGAACCTGGGCGCCTGCACTGGGGTCATGCAGTCTTAGCCACTGGACCACCAACCAGGGAAGCCCTGTGACAATCAGGGCTTTAAGAATTTTAGGCCAGTCAGCTCGGTGCAGCACTCACAACACTCAGCATACAGGTGAGAAAACGGGCGCAGTGGCCTGCTCCGAGTCACACCGCGTGGAAGCGGCAGAGCTGAGACGGGCACCCAGGCAGCCGGCACTGTCTTCCTGTTCTGACGGTGGCGCGTGGAAAGCGATGGCGGGAAGCTCAGGGTCAGTGACGCGTCGTGGTGCGGCCAGCCCGTGGCGGCTCCTTCACTGCCTGCCCTCCACCCTCTGCTGCGGGGTCGGGTCCCAGCCACCTGGATTGAACTACAAGGCCATGCTCTTCCAACCACGGTTGAGTAAATCAGGGGCAAGACTTGACCCAGGCTGGGCAAATCCAGCGCTTCCCTGAGAATCTGGAGCTGTTTTTCAAAAAGATGGCTTCCCAGGTGGCGCAGTGGAAAAGGATTCGCCCGCCACCGCAGGAGAAGCAGGAGACCCGGGTTCCATCCCTGGCTTGGGAGAGCCCCTGGAGTAAGAAAGGGCGCCTACTCCAGCACTGCCTGGAAAGTCCACGGACAGAGGAGCCTGGTGGGCTGCATGCCATGGGATCACAAAGAGTCGGACACGACTGAGCACGTGTGCGCGTGCGCACACACACACACACACACACACACACACACACACACACACACTGAGAGAGACGCTGTCTTCACAGTGGACACTGGAATATGGCAAACAGCGAGGCCTGGGTACCTGCATTTTCTGTGGACGGAGGCAGTCTACAAGGAAGAGGAGGGTGAGATGTGCAGAGAGAGACAGAGTGGGGAGACAGTACCCTCCCCTGCCCCCCGGCTCCCAGTGGCTTCCGCTTCCCAGGCCTGGTCCTTCCTGATGCCAAGTCAGCCCTGTAGTTCTGGACTCCCATCTGTGCCCTTTCAGAAATGCGTCCTTCCAACCTAAGCTAGCTAGAGTGGGTTACTGTTTCTTTTAATAAATACAGATTTTAGTAAGAAATGCAAGCAATATGTGGAGGGAGGGAAGGAAGTCAAGATCTATGGGAAGAGTTTCCAAAGAATGAGATGAATATCCTCCGGTGGGGACTACGGGACTTCCCTGGTGGTCTGGTGGTCGAGAATCCGCTTGCCGATGCAGGGAGCACAGTTCAGCCCCTGGCCTGGGAAGAGCCCACACGCCCACGTGCTGCTGCTCCTGGAGCCCGAGTTCTAGGGCCTGTGCTCTGAGACCCCAGAAGCCGCTGCGACGCGAAGCCTGACCCCGCAACCAGAGACTGGCCCCGTCTCTGGAACTGGAGAACGCCCTCCCTGGAAGGAAGGCCAGCCGGACCAAAAAAAGATCCCAAGGCCTGAATTCTTTACTACAGGGGTATAAGGCTCTCAGATGCCGGTCATTCTTCTTTCTGATGAGTGTGATAGAAAATATATTTCCTTTGGTTCTAGGGGTCCATTCAGCCAGCTCTGAAACACGAGACGTCGATGCTCTGGTGACACTCC
>SJYA01010529.1:0-13583 GCA_006410615.1 Neotragus moschatus
GCAGGATACAGGATGCTTGGGGCTGGTGCACGGGGATGAGCCAGAGAGATGATATGGGGTGGGAGGTGGCAGGGGGTGGGGCTGTTCAGGATTGGGAACTCATGTACACTTGTGGCAGATTCATGTCAATGTATGGCAAAACCAATACGGTAATTTAAATTAAAATAAAGTTAATAAAAAATGAACAACATGGCATCCGGTCCCATCACTTAAGGGCAAATGGACAGGGAAACAATGGAAACAGTGATAGATTTATTTTTGGAGACTCCAAAATTACTGCATATGGTGACTGCAGCCATGTAATTAAGAGAAACTTGCTCTTTTGAAGAAAAGCCATGACTAACCTAGATAGCATATTAAAAAGCAGAGACAACAAAATTCTTGAAAGCTATTATCCTTCAATTATTATTTTTTTTTAATCAGAGACATTACTTTGCCAACAAAGGCAAAGTCTGACTAGTTTCATCTAGTCAAAGCAATGGTTTTTCCAGTAGTCATGTATGAGTTTAAGAGTTGCACCATAAAGAAAGCTGAGCACTGAAGCACTTATGCTTTTGAACAGTGGTGTTGGAGAAGACTCTTGAGAGTCCCTTGGATTGCAAGGAGATCCAACCAGTCAATCCTAAAGGAAATCAGTCCTGAATACTTATTGGAAAGACTAATGGTAAATTTGAACTTCCAATAGTTTGACCACCTGATGCAGAGAACTGATTCCTTGGAAATTACTCTGATGCTAGGAAAGATTGAAGGCAGGAGGGGAAGCAGATGACAGAGGATGAGGTAGTTGGATGGCATCACTGACTCGATGAACATGAGTTTGAGCAAGCTCTGGGATTTGGTGATGAACAGGGAAGCCTGGTGTGCTACAGTCTATGGGATCACAAAGAGTCAGACATGATTGAGTAACTGAAATGAACTAAATTTAATAAATCTATAAATACAGATTTATAAGAGAAATTATAAATACTGTATTATATCTAATACTTTATTTGGTTTCCTGTACTGAAAAGTCATTATTTTAAAATAAACAGGCATCAATTTGACTTCTCTATTTTATTCTAGTGAGGATATAATCCTTTAACTTTATCAATAAGAGGACTTATTTACTATCTTGTTACAGTATCAGGTATACTGCCTGTATAATAGAGATTACTATTAAATAAATATTCCCTGAGAATATTCACTAAAGTTTTCTGCATTGTATCATCTTGAAAAAAAAAAAAAAAAGGTTCATTCTAAACCCCTTAATGCATCTCCTTCCTTAGTAAACGTTAACTGATGCTTCAGTAATTCCTCTGTTGCTTGTTAACACTACTCAGTTTTGCAGCAGGCATCAGGATGAAAGAACAACTTTGCAACATTTTATTCTATTTTTCTTACATTTAGCTTAAATGAAGAGTCTTTCAGGTTTTATTAGTTCTTAGCTTTAAGTCTACACACACACAAAAGATTTTCTCAAACATTTTGGATTGATAGGAGAGGCGGTCCTAAGATGGCAGAGGAATAAGATGGGGAGACCACTTTCTACCCCACAAATTCATCAAAAGAACATTTGAACACTGAGAAAATTCCACAAAACAACTTCTGCATGTTGGCATAGGACATCAGGCACCCAGAAAAGCAGCCCATTGTCTTCTAGAAGAGGTAGGACAAAATATAAAAGACAAAAAGAGAAATAAAAGAGGTAGAGATTAAAATCAGTCCTGGGAAGGGAGTCTTAAAAAAGAGAGAAATTTCCAAACACCAGGAAACTCTCTCTGGTGGGTCTGTGGTGAGCTTTGGAACCTCAGAGGGCAAAATAACCAGAAGGAAAAATAAATAAATAATTAAAACCCACAGATTATATGCCCAACAGCAACTCCCAGAGAAGCAGCAGCCCAGATACTTGCATCTGTTACTAGAAGGCGGGGGCTGGACAGGAAGGTGTAGGCTGCATTGCTAAAGCTAAGGACTGGGCTTGAAAGCCCCCAAGGGCAACCTGAGTGAACTAGCTTGAGATAGCAACACAGACAGTGGGATAGCTATCCTGAAAAAAGCCCTAACGTAAGACATCACCAGGCCAACTCACAGAACAAAAGACTGAGCAGAGCTAGCCAACAGCGGACCAGCCCATCCCCCACAAGAGACAGGCAGACATGGGCAGCCAGAGCCAGAAATGGGCAATTGCGGCCCCAGAAAGGCATCCTATACCAAACTGCAAGCAGACTTCATTCCTAACCAAGAATTCTTGGGATTCTGGACCATTAACATCCACCGGGAGGGTTACAGCCAGAGATAAGCTCCCAGAAGAGACACACAGCACACTTGAGGAGGCGTGCCAGTTGTGCACCCAGAAAACCAAGCAGCTGGGGTGGGGGAGGTGATAAGTCACAGCTTCAAGCACCTGGTCACCTGAGCTGCTCAGACCTGGGAAGGGCACAAGACGCAGGCCCAACCAAGCCTGCACCTTTGTGGAGTAGTTCCAGAAAAACATATATTTCTGCTTTATTGAGTGTGCCAAAGCCTTTGACTATGTGGATCACAATAAACTGGAAAATTCTGAAAGAGATGGGAATACCAGACCACCTGACCTGCCTCTTGAGAAATCTGTATGCAGGTCAGGAAGCAACAGTTAGAACTGGACATGGAACAACAGACTGGTTCCAAATAGGAAAAGGAGTGTGTCAAGGCTGTATATTGTCATCCTGCTTATTTAACTTATATGCAGAGTAAATTATGAGAAACGATGGACTGGAAGAAAGACAAGCGGGAATCAAGATTGCCGGGGGAAATATTAATAATCTTAGATATGCAGATAACACGACTCATGGCATAAAGTGAAGAGGAACTAAAAAGCCTCTTGATGAAAGTGAAAGAGGAGAGTGAAAAAGTTGTCTTAAAGCTCAATATTCAGAAAACTAAGATCATGGCATCCAGTCCCATCACTTCAGGGGAAATAGATGGGGAAACAGTGGAAACAGTGTCAGACTTAGTTTTTCTGGGCCCCCAAATCACTGCAGATGGTGATTGCAGCAATGAAATTAAAAGATGATTACTCCTTGGAAGAAAAGTTATGACCAAACTAAATAGTATATTCAAAAGCAGAGACATTACTTTGCCAACAAAGGTCTGTCTAGTCAAGGCTGTGGTTCTTCCTGTGGTCATGTATGGATGCGACAGATGGACAGTGAAGAAGGCTGAGCGTCGAAGAATTGATCCTTTTGAGCTCTGGTGTTGGAGAAGACTCCTGAGAGTCCCTTGGACTGCAAGGAAATCCAACGAGTCCGTTCTGAAGATCAGCCCTGGGATTTCTTTGGAAGGAATGATGCTAAAGCTGAAACTCCAGTCCTCTGGCCACCTCATGAGAAGAGTTGACTCACTGGAAAAGACTCTGATGCTGGGAGCGATTGGGGGCAGGAGGAGAAGGAGACGATCAAGGATGAGATGGCTGGATGGCATCACTGACTCGATGGACATGAGTCTGAGTGAACTCCGGGAGTTGGTAATCGACAGGGAGGCCTGGTGTACTGCAATTCATGGGGTTGCAAAGAGTCAGACACGACTGAGCGGCTGAACTGAACTGAGAACCTGAACCTGAGTGGCTTAGACCTGGGGAGTGCATGCAACCCAGGGCCCACATCAGAGAGTTCCTGGCAGAGCAACCTAGAACCTGAGCAGTGTAGACTTGGAAAGCACACATGTTGTGAGTGGGGCAAACCCAGTGTGGCTGAGTTACAGTGAGCACAGACACTGTTCTTCCCTCCCCACAGCACAAGTTAACAAGTGAGTCTAAAAAGAGTGACAACCACTACTACACTTGTGTCAGGGAGGAAATTAGACACTGAAGAGACCAGCAAACAGAAGAAGATAAAATAAACAGAGGGAACCGCTTTGTTAGTGACAGGTGCAATAGATTAAAACCCTGTAGTTAACACTGACTATATAGTAAAGGCCTATAGACATTGAGAAGTACAAGCCGGACCAAGGAACGATCTGATAGTGAACTGACCCCACACTGTCCCCAATAGCTCCACAGAAAGTCCTAGATATATTTTTATTACTATCATTTTTTAAATTAGAAAATATTTATAAGTCCCCCATTACTCCTTGAATTTTCATTTTTATAACCTACTGCTGCTGCTGTTGCTGCTACATCACTTCAGTCGTGTCTGACTCTGTGCGACCCCATAGATGGCAGCCCACCAGATTCCCCCATCCCTGGGATTCTCCAAGCAAGAACACTGGAGTGGGTTGCCATTTCTTTCTTCAATGCATGAAAGTAAAAAGTGAAAGTGAAGTCAATCAGTCGTGTCTGACTCTTAGTGACCCCATGGACTGCAGCCTCCCAGGCTCCTTTGCCCATGGGATTTTCCATGCAACAGTACTGGAGTGGGGTGCCAATGCCTTCTCCTTTATAACTTACTATTACTTTTCAAAAAAAAAAAAAAAAAGACCCTATTTTTAATAAATAATAAGAAAAAAGACCCTATTGTTAAAGCAAACTTCATATATATATATTTTACAATTTTTGTGATTTTTTTAACATTGTATTATTGAGACTCTAATCTCTAGATTTTTAATATTTGCTTTTTGGTATTTGTTATTAACTTTGTTCCTTTAAGAACTCAATATTCAGTATCCTTTTTTACTTGGAAGTGAGATCACTGGCCTGATTGCTCTCTCCCCCTTTTGACTCTCCTTTTTCTCCACCAGGTTGCCTCTATATCCCGCCCCTCCCCCTTTCTTCTCTACCCAACACTGTGAATCTGTTTTCCTGTTCTGGGGTGTGGAGAACACTTAGGGAACTGATTACTGGCTGGATCTGTCTCTCTCCTTTTGATTCTCCCTTTCATCCTCCTGGCCACCTTGGTCTCCTTCCTCCCTCTTCTCTTCTCTGTATAACTATGTGAACATCTCTGAAAGGTCCAGACTGTGGAGAGCACATAGGGGAATGATTACTGGCTAGCTTGCTCTCTCCCTTTTTGATTCCCACTCTTCTCTTCTTGGTCACTTCTACCTCCCTCCTCCCTCTTCTTTTCTCCGTGTAACTCTGTGTACCTTTCTGGGTGTCCCTCACTGTGGAGAAACTTTTCATCATTAACCTAGATGTCTTATCATTGGTGATGTATAGATGGAGAAGATTGAGGCTACTTTAATAATAAGACTGAAAACCAGAGGCAGGAGGCTTAAGTCCAAATCTTGAGAACACCAGAAAACTCCTGACTCCAGGGAACATTAATTGACAGGAGCTCATCAAAACCCTCCATACCTACATTGAATCCAAGAAATACCCATGGGCCAACAAGTTCCAGAGCTAGACATACCAAACAAATTCTCCAGCAAAACAGAGGAGCATAGCCCTGAGTTTCAATATACAAGCTGCCTAAAGTCACACCAAACCCAATGACATCTTAAAACTCACTAATGGACACTTTATTGCACTCCAGAGACAAGAAATCCAGCTCCACCCACCAGAATACCGACAGAAGCTTCCTAAACCAGGAAACCTTGACAAGCCACCCATACAACCCCACCCACAGTGAGGAATTGCCACAATAAAGAGGAACCAAAAACTGCCAGAATACAGAAAGGCCACCCCAAACACAGAAATATAAACAAGGTGAAAAGGCAGAGAAATACCCAGAAGGTAAAGGAACAGGATAAATGCCCACCAAACCAAACAAAAGAGGAAGAGATAAGGAATCTACCTGATAAAGAATTTGAAACAATGATAGTGAAAATGATCCAAAATCTTGAAAGAAAATTGGAGTTAAATAGCCTGGAGACAAGGATGGAGAAGATGCAAGAAAGGGTTAACAAGGACATAGGAGAAATTAAAAAAAAATAGTCACTATATAAAGAATAATGCAATAAATGAGGTTAAGAACACTGGAGGGAACCACAGTAGAATAACAGACAGAAGGCAGGATAAGTTAGGTAGAAGATAGCATGGTAGGAATAAATGAAACAGAGAGGGAAAAAAAAAGAATTCAAAGAAATGAAGACAGCCTCAAAGACCTCTGGAACAATGGTAAACACCTCAGCATTCGAATGATAGGAGTCCCAGAAGAAGACAAAAAGAGAGACCATGAAAAAATATTTGAGGAGATAATAGTCGAAAACGTCCCTAAAATGGGGAAGGAAATAATCATCCAAGTCCAAGATACCAGAGAGTCCCAAACAGGATAACCCCAAGGTGAAATACCCCAGTTCAGTTCAGTTCAGTTGTTCAGTCGTATCCTACTCTTTGTGACCCCATGAATTGCAGCACGCCAGGCCTCCAACCATCTCATTCTCTATTGTCCCCTTCTCCTCCTGCTCCAAATCCCTCCCAGAATCAGAGTCTTTTCCAATGAGTCAACTTTTTGCATGAGGTGGCCAAAGTATAGAAGTTTAGCTTCAGTCTTTCCCAAGAACACCCAGGACTGATCTCCTTTAGAATGGAATGGTTGGATCTCCTTGCAGTCCAACTTTTACCTTAATGGCTAACTAAAAACTAATTTCAAATTTTCCATGAAATCTAAATATTAATGAAATAAATAACTTAAAATCAAAGTACTATGCACTCCATATTGATGAGAAGAATAGCTCTTAATAATATTTAATGTATGCTTTCTGCACATTTAATTTTAGCAGAAATGCTTTTGATTCTAATTATAATTTCTTATTTATTTGCATTTGTTGCATAAGAAAAAAGAAGGAAAAGTTAAAGGAATAAACCTGGAAACTTTACTCTTGAGTTGTACAGGATGTTATCTTTGGAGTAAAATAGGTATAGAGTACATTAGGTTTCTCTGTATTTTTCGTTTTTACAACTACATGTGAATCTATAATTTTCTTAAAAATGAATTTTAAAATATTAAAAAATTAAAATAGTTGTGGTCACAAATTCTAGTTAGTTTCTGCCAATTGACTATAGATGGTGTGAAAGGTGAAACATCCTTGCTATTACAAATCTCATAGTAGAAACAATTCAAACAGAAGATGGCAGGGAAATTGAGAATTAGTGTACATGACATTGATGGCACAAGTCTTATAACTTAACAGAGCTATATTTTAAAAGTGGCTGGAAACTTCCTTTACTAGTTGGTAAAGGAGAATTTAGCTCAGCCTTTTAAGACAAAGATTCTTTAGTACACAGTGTATAAAATGGAAATAACAACATATATAGCATTGTGTCGTTATGTGTACTATACAAAAATTCATAGTATAAAACATATGTGTGTGTGCATGGTACATATATTTATGTAAGCATATATATATATTATATATATATACAAATATAAACATTTTTTATACTTTTTTATTGCTTTTGTTATTTCTCCTTTGTATCAACATCTAGTGGAGTTATGTATGATTTAGTTAAAAAAAAAAAATTCCAGAAGGGGACCCAAAAGGACTTAAAACCAAGTACATGGAAGGAGAAATTTAGTACCTAAGGTACAGAACAAGAAAGAAAAGCATTAAATTACAGATTGACAGTTTAGGAAGAAAGAATAAAATGCTATAATTTTGAGGATGATAAAATCAGAGCATCAAGATTTACCGTACCAAACTACTGATAAATAAATATACTTTTTTGCCTATATGTGTGTGTGTGTGTACATGTGCATGTGCATACATGTTGTTCAAGTGTTTGTTGAGGCTTTGGTGTTGAACATACAGATCAATCTTAAATGTTCTAGGGTAAAACATTAGAAGAACACAGTTAAGAAGCTGATAAGTTACTATTGTTATGGATATCCTTGGTGCATGATAGGCATGATAAAATTTAAGTATCACTTTAATACCAAAGAATACAAATAGTGTATATGTTTTCCATGTATAATAAAAGTGCAATTTGATGCATGTTCTAAATAAAGGATATATTTTTTACATTTTTTAAGATGTGGACAATTTTTAAACTCTTTTGTTGAATTGTTACAATATTGTTTCTATTTTATGTTTGGTTTTTGACTTTGAGACATGTAGGATCTTGGCTCCCAATCAGGGATCAAATTCACACCTTCTACATGGAAAGGTGAAGTCTTAACCACTAGACTACCAGGGAAGTCCCAGATATCTTGTTTATAATAGATGTTTATTAATATTTCTGACAAATTTTCTTAATGAAAGCGTTCTCTATATTCCATCATTAAGGAAATATGTTCTATGATTTTCCAGATAAAATATTTTAAAACTAGAAATATGTTGTCAATTATAAAAGAACGTGAAGTGTTCCCAATTGTTTGCTTACATCTGGTAGTTCATTGAGAACTGTATATTGATTCCAAGTTTTCTGACTATAACTACCGTATGGTTCCTTCTAGTGCAAGTATAGGTAAATCAGGCCTTGATTGGTAGCACATATTTCAAATGAGTGTGAGATTGGTGAAAAGGATGCCAGGACATGCGCATTAGAACTGATGTGTCTGGGACTTTGGCTTTCTTTTGTCATCCCCAGACTTTTCCGAGAATCATGGTTTTCCCAGTTTTGGCTTTTCAAGAAATCTAACAACGGATTTTATCTAATTCCTTGCAGAATTTAATAATTGCCCCTACAAGAACTTTTGAATTGACTTTTCTAATTTGCTATTTTGTTTGCTGTTTTCCTTTGTTTAATTCATTCGTTCTTTTATTCAGTGTTAACTCAACTAATGCCAGATTTGCATTAAACACAAAGCCAAGGAACACTGTGACAGTCTCTTTAGGATATAATGTTCAAATAGGATGATGACTTTTTTTTTTATTGCTCTATTACTCTTATTCAAAGAGTGGGGCACTATTACAGAAAAATTACAGCTGTTTTTATACTTTCTGAAGTAAAATAAATAAATGAGATGCCAAGTTTTCTCCTCTAAATTGAACCCAAAGCCCAGTTATTATCTTTTTCTGTTTTTGTTATTGTTGATAACTGAACAAAGGGAATCATAATGTATAATTTGGGATCCAATGAGGTGCCTCTCAGATGATAAGAATGTCCTCCAGTTTACCTTCTTGACTAAAATGTTGGAAAAGTTAAAATGCAGTAACTGATCAACCCCTGCCTTTGGAAGAGATTTAATAGCAAGGAACAATAGCTAGTTCCTCTGGTGTGCTTTATTGATACATTTTAGGATGTCTCTATTCTTTGTGTTCAGCAAATTTTCACCCTTACTTCATTTTGTGTGTGTGTGTGTGTGTTTGCCACAGGCCCCAGGGCACTTTACTCCTTTCAACTGGTCATCAAGAAATTTTTGTGATTTTTTTTTTTGTCCTTTCTATCCACTTTCACTTATCCAGAACTCCTCAAGTTTTAGTGAATATATGAACCAGTGGAATCCTCCAAACAGGCGGAAACTCATTCACATGGTCTGGAAAGAGATTTGAGAGTCAGAATTTCTCACAGATTCCCCTGTAATGTCAGTGGTCTTCGTCCACAGACCATGTTTTTAGTCGCAAAAGTGGAGATACTACATCCTGGACTGATACTATGCTTGCCCAATTGGGAGAAATTAGGCACTCTACGATGTCAGAAAAATATTTCAAATTATAAGAATTTAGCTTTTTTTTTTCCCAATACTTTTCTCTCTGCAAGGATGAGTGTGTGTTTTGTAACATTATTTTTTATTTTTCCAAATGCCAGATCATGAGTTGAGATGGCCAAAAATTTCATTCAGGTTTTTCTGTAATATCTTATGGAAAAACTCAAATGAACTTTTTTGCCAAACCCATCTTATTGCAATGTTTCATATGAAAACACTCAAACGACTTAAAGAATTGTGTGTATTCAGTAACTAAAATTAAAAAAAAACTCAAAAAATTTTATTTCTGAAATATAGTGCTTTTTTCCAGTTTCATCAAGGTATAAAAGTGAAAATGAAACTCGTTCAGTTGTATCTGACTCTTTGTGACCCCATGGACTAGTCCATGGAATTCTCCAGGCCAGAATACTGGAGTGGGTAGCCTTTCCCTTCTCCAGGGGATTTCCTCAACCCAGGTATCCAACCCAGGTCTCCTGCATTGCTGGCAGATTCTTTACCAGTTGAGCTACCAGGAAAGACCTCATCAAGGTCTAACACAAATTTGAGCTTCCAATTGCAAAAAATACAAAAATTAGAAGAATGCTACTGCTCTACTATTTTTCTTCCTTTCGTATAGCCTCAGTTTCCCAGCAGGTGTNACCCAGGTATCCAACCCAGGTCTCCTGCATTGCTGGCAGATTCTTTACCAGTTGAGCTACCAGGAAAGACCTCATCAAGGTCTAACACAAATTTGAGCTTCCAATTGCAAAAAATACAAAAATTAGAAGAATGCTACTGCTCTACTATTTTTCTTCCTTTCGTATAGCCTCAGTTTCCCAGCAGGTGTGCTGTTCTGGAG
Source organism: Neotragus moschatus (assembly GCA_006410615.1). Lineage (NCBI taxonomy): Eukaryota > Metazoa > Chordata > Mammalia > Artiodactyla > Bovidae > Neotragus > Neotragus moschatus. Next base: position 10,321 of record SJYA01010529.1, read on the forward strand.
AAGGCTTTAGGAGATGACACTTCTCTTTTTTATCACCACAAAATACAACTGTAAGATATTTGAAATGTACATGATAATTTTTTAATATGTATATAATACCTAAAAAATATTCTCATCTTGTTAAACAGCATATCTCTCATCTCACATGTTTATCAATTTTTGATAATATTGAAGCTTTACTATTTTATCATATGTCACTTGTATGATAGTGTTATTGATTATATCATCTGTTATACATTAGGTTCTCATGTCTTTTTTATCTTATAGCTCAAAGTTATGGCTTAAAAAAATAATTTATTTAATTTTTGATTCTATTAGGCAATATACGCCACTCACTTTTTTGTGCTATACATATAATATTTTCAATAGCTATATTTGTAAAACAAAAAAGAAAACTACTCTATCATATTTTATTGCCACCATAAAGAATTCAAGAATATCAGCAAATATAGCCTACCTGGGCTGTGAGCTCACAGCCTTTGGGCTGTGTTACTGTTCCCAAGTGACAATATAAAAGCCTAACAAGGATAAACATCCTCCCCTAGAGCCTTGTCCAGAACAGCACACCTGCTGGGAAGTTGAGGCTACACTCAAGGAAGGAAAAACAGTGGAACTATTGCATTCTTCTAATTTTTGCATTTTTAGCAATTGAAGGCTCAAATTTGTGTTAGATATTGTAAAATTTATATCTCAGGTTTCTTTTTTTAAAAGGATAGAAGATTTCCTTCAACTTCTACTTGTATTTAAAAGCCAATGTTTTTCATATTCTTCATTTAATGTTTCTCTTTTATGAATTATATTTTACTTTACAGTTTTGTATTTTACTTCTCTAAATTGTCACTTATTTTCTATTTCATAGGTTATTGCCATTTCAGGCTGTCAAATTTTCTTCTCTTGAAAAATATTTGAACATAAGAATAACCAAGCCACCCCTTGATTATTCTCTAATTGGCGTTCTTAACTTTAGGGGAAAAAATGAAAAATTAAAGACATACTACAAATAATAACTTTGGTTAGAATCAACAAATGTCGCTTAAAATACAGTCTGATAAATAACTGATTTTCTTGGTATGTAATATTAAATATGTGTTTCCCAGGTGGCTCAATGGTAAGGAATCTGCATACCAATGCAAAAGACATAGGAAGCGTGGGTTCAATCTCCAGGCGCAGAGATCCCAACTCCAGTATTCTCGCCTGGAAAATTCCATGGACAGAGAAGCCTGGCAGACTACAGTTCCTGGAGTCACAAAGAGTCAGACATGATGAGCACGCATGCACGCAATATTAAATATAACAGAAGCATACTGAGAAATATGCCTTTATTTTAATCTCACTGAATATTTCTTATCATGTGTGGTGCATAAGCTAAAGATGTTATAGTAAGTTTTATTTCAAAGAAATAAATTTTAAAAGAAGCCAATGCAGTCTCCAAATCTGTCAAATTTACTCCACCTGTTTCAACTTTGAAAGAACACACTGAAATAGCCAAGTAGTCCCTGAACAGTTATTAAGGTTTTAAGCTGCATGTTCTCCTTTCTGAAGCATCTGAAACTATAGAAAAGAAGAAAAGAAACATATTCACTTACTATATACAACAGACTAGAAAATATTACATGTCTTTAAAGAAACAGATACAGATCTGCAAAAAGCAAAGAAGGAAGAGGTTATTGTCTTACAGATTAGGAGGGAAGATGTATGAGAAAGAATCTGATTGATTCCTTGCAGAGGACAGAGAACACAGTTATGTTGAACTGAGGAAAATAAAAACAACTGTGACTGAGAAAATAGCAAAAAAGGAAAATGGCTTTAAAATATAAAAATCTACGAAGTCATGAAACCATGTAAGATACAGTCTGAAGGCTACAGGAATATAAAAAAGTGATAATTCTATATTTTCCAAGTTGAAAGTCTAGGTCAAGGATGTTGCAATTAAAAGAGATAACAAAGGAGGAAAACAAAGCTAGGAGGAAAAAAATGACTCACATTTTCCATTATGCTGTATACCATACTGATCTGTATTTTCTCTTCAGACTGAGTCAAGTTTTGCACATACATATGACTATATGACTGTATCTAAAATGTGCATTTATGATAAAGACCATTTTATTTCATCTTATAAAACAGCAGAAGCAGTGAACAATTTAGCCAAAATAAATGACAAAAGCTCTCTTTCTCTTTCCCATTGGAACCTGGAAAGAAAATTGAAATCATTTTCTGAGAATACTGTATCTTTCACTTTTTACTCATATCCCACTCATCTTTTGGCAACCTGTCTGCACAAACAGACAAGCCATGCAGTGTGGAGACACCCCAGATGGTGGAGAGGTCATGGTGGAGAGGTCTTACAGAATGTGGTCCACTGGGGAAGGGAATGGCAAACCATTTCAGTATTCTTGCCTTGAGAATCACATGAACAGTATGAAAAGGCAAAATGATAGGATACTAAAAGAGGAACTTCCCAGGTCAAGGTGCCCAATATGCTCCAGAAGATCAGTGGAGAAATAATTTCAGAAAGAATGAAGGGAAGGAGTCAAAGCAAAAACAATAGCCAGTTGTGGATGTGACTGGGAATAGAAGCAAGGTCCAATGCTGTAAATAGCAATATTGCATACAAACCTGGAATGTCAGGTCCATGAATCAAGGCAAATTGGAAGTGTTAAAACAGGAAATGTCAAGAGTGAACATCGATATTCTAGGATTCAGTGAACTGAAAGGAATTGGAATGGGAGAAATTAACTCAGAAGACCATTATATATATGACTGTGGGCAGGAATCACTCAGAAGACATGGAGTAGTCATCATGGTCAATAAGAGTCTGAAATGCAATATTTGGATACAATCTCAAAAACAACATATGATCTCTGTTCGTTTCCAAGGCAAAACATTCAATATCATAGTGATCCAAGCCTATGCCCCAACCAGTGAAGAAGTGGAAGTTGAATGGTTCTATGAAGACCAACAAGACATTTCAGAACTAACACCCAAAAAAGATGTCCTTTTCACTATAGGGGACTGGAATGCAAAAGTCGGAAGTCAAGAAACACCTGGAGTAACAGGCAAATTTGGCCTTAGAATACGGAATGAAGCAGGGCAGAGACTAACAGAATTCTGCCAAGAGAACTCATTGATCATAGGAAACGCCCTTTTCCAACAACACAAGAGACTACTCTACACATGGACATCACCAGATGGTTAACACTGAAATCATATTGATTATATTCTTTGCAGCCAAAGATGGAGAAGCTCTATACAGTCAGCAAAAA
>SJYA01010530.1:0-13428 GCA_006410615.1 Neotragus moschatus
CTCCGCCCCCCACAACGCCCCACACCTCTCACCACCTCCCCACCCAGAACAAAAATGGCCAGCCTGCTTTCTGAATTTGCCCAGTTTTCTCCTGACCACCTAAGACAAGCCCTCCAATGACCTGAGAGAAGTGGAGTGAATCTCAGGTGCCAAGTGGTATCCATCGGGGTCCACCCTAACACAGAGAACACAAAGAAAGGCCCCGAGTGTGCACAGGAGCAACTCCCGCTGTTTAATTCTTGCTCAGGCACATCCGAGTTTATTTTCTCTCAAAAATATTTACTCCCAGTTATCAGCACATTAACTGCAGGCTGGACGCACACAGACGTAACAGCAAAGCAGTCGGGACCACTCGGGGCAGAGCACACGGCCCACCCTTTGGGGTGGGGTGGCTGCATGGAACTGGCACCCCCAGTGACCACTTGGCTAAGTGGCCAAGAGGCTGCGCTGCGTCCAGTATCTTCCAGTCACGAGGAGAGCGAGCATGCATACAACCAAAAGAGCACCCCGTCTTCTTGTTTGTGTTTTTGGTTCTTCCTGAAACTTGCTCTATTCTAGCTGTACACCGCTCTGCTCTGGAGTTGCTCAACATTCCTGGCTTCCTCCGTCTCAGACACAGGCTGACTTCAAGGTCCGGGACGGGCCCTCTCTACCCTCTTCTGAGAGATCCCCCTGACCCCATTCCCCCGTCTCTGTGCGGTGAGCGCTGCCAGGAAACTTTCTGAACCGAATGATCTCAGACCGTGCCATCTCCTGCTCACACACCTCCAGCGGCACCCAGCGTCTGCAGCACCCACCCTCCACCAGGCGGGCACGGTCCCTGCTTCCATCCCACCTTCAGTCTAGAAAAAGCTACTCTCCTGTAACCCACAGTTCAGTAACACTCCATTCTCTAGTTTTCTCCCAAATTCTCAAGTCCACTGATCACTTTTCATCTACCTAAAGACTCCACCCTGTCAGCCCCAGCTGACTGGCATCAGTCCTCCTCCGAGGCCCTCCAGGCTTGTCTCTGCCTCTCACAGGGTGGCACCGGCTCAGTGGATTGTACACCCATGTGAAACAGAGCACAGCCCCGGCTTCTGTGTCTCACGTTTACTGCTTACCCATCTGGAGCTAAAAAAAAAGATCTCCCCTGTACTGAACTCATCATTTCCCCAAAGATCCTGAGAAACATGTAGCTTTACTGTGATGTGGAGATCTCACAACAGTTCAATAAATAATTCCTGGGGTTCCTGCCCTGGAACCAAGCAACAGAGAAAACAGAATCAGAAATAGCCCTGGTCTGTGCCTGCACGGGGGTCAGCACCACCCGGCCGGCTGAGTCGGAGGCAAAGCGCCTCTAGCCTTCTCCTCTGTGATTCTCTGAGGTCCAGGCTTCCCTCACCCTGTGGTTTCCAGCACAGAAACAAGTTAACCAATTCTGGGCTCCACAAATATGGGGCCTACAGGTGTTACAAAGAAGCCTGGCCCCTTAAGCGGCAGGCAGCACCCTGGATCGTGGCTCCCTTCCTTTCTACCTGCACGCTGCTGCTGGCTGCTTGGCCGGGGGCCTTCACTCTGTTGACTGCAGTGGGCTTAACTAACCTTTAAAATTAAATGCTGCTGCAGCAGTTCGCCTACATTCCTATTTTGATATACAGTCGGCCCCTCACATCTGCAGACAGGAACGGCGGACTATGAAAATGGGAGTCTGGTATCCAAGGCGGGTCCCGGAGGCCGCCACCTGCCGCTGATACCAAGGAACGACCGTTTGTTGCTGAGCACATTTTCACTCCAGCTCGTGTTTTTCTTTGTACTGACACTTTCTGTTAGAGTACAATCCAAAAACACACATTCAGGGAATATAGAGAGAAGACAATGCAGGTAGGGTAAAGTTTCTGATGGGCTCCAACATTAAACGTTAAGGTCAATCTATAATCTGAAAGGAAATGATTTTTTGATTAAGAATCTAAAGTTTTGATAAACAACACATAAAACTGAAATAGGAAATGCAAGAACAGCAAATTACCTGCTGCTTTGTTCTCTTCTTTGGGAGAAACAACCTGTTACAAAAGAAAATACACAGTGGTTAACCACGACTCTGAAAAGCAATCATCAGAAAAACCGATTATTCAGGCACTGCAGAATCACAGCCAGAACACGGCCTCAGACAAAAATTAACTTTGGCTTGAACCTGCAGAGCAAACCAAGGCACCTGACAGATCCTTTCTGCCTCCCTCCTCTTTCCCTTCCAAATCGGACAGAAGGACTAGCTTTTCTGCGCAGTGAGCCCTGAGCCTTCCTCGAGTTGTCAGCACCGTGGTGAGCAGGGCCTGCTGCCCTGCCACTGTCCTGCAGGTCTTCCCCCTACCGTGGGGAGGGAACTTTAAAGATACCCCGCGTCACTGGCAGACCGGGGAGACGCCTACCCCAGCAGCGTGAGGACGTGCAAATGACCCCTGGCACGTTCTGGGGCCCCGGNCGAGTTGTCAGCACCGTGGTGAGCAGGGCCTGCTGCCCTGCCACTGTCCTGCAGGTCTTCCCCCTACCGTGGGGAGGGAACTTTAAAGATACCCCGCGTCACTGGCAGACCGGGGAGACGCCTACCCCAGCAGCGTGAGGACGTGCAAATGACCCCTGGCACGTTCTGGGGCCCCGGCACAGCAACAGCAGTAGCTGGAGGACAGAGCTGCCCTGGTTCCCAGAGGCCTCCCCTCCCACCACACCAGCGGTCCAGCTGCCCACGGACATGCAAACAGTGAGGTTGCAGTTCTGGGCGATCCCTCAGCAAGGGGAACACGCGCAGTGTGTGTGTGTGTGTGGGGGGAGGGTTCGAGGTGGGGGGGGGGTGCGTGGGGAGCCGGCTGCCCTGCGCTGAGCCGGCGCACTCACCACGGCTCGCTTTGCTTGCCGGGGGGGACTAGGCTGCGGGGATGGTTTCTTGGGTGGCTGGGCGGGCGGGGGCGGCGGCTGCTGGGCCGGCTGCTGCGAGTCCTTCTGCGGGGGCTGGGGCGGCTCGGGGCCTGGAGGTGGCTGAGACGGTGGCACTGGTGGCACTTGCGGTGTAGGCTGGAGAGATGGGGGCTGCTGCAGCTGGTGGGGGGTGTGATGAGGCATCTGTTGTTTCCCTTGAGAGTACAGATCCAGGATTTGGTGGCAGATGTCTAATAAACGAGAGACAACAATTGCGTTCCTCACAAGGTTTTAAAATCCCCCCATGTCCCTTACAGCTGTGATGCCCCTACAAGGACCATTATGCCAGGTCGTTTCTATATTAATAAATCACCCATCTCTGGTGTGCGCAGCACTGGTGTGCATTTTCAGTTCACCAAAACAACGTGCTTGGACAGAATGAACACTCTATATTAGAGAATTTAAAGAATAGTTTGCGTGTACCTACTGGGGAAAATCCATTCTCGGGACTCAAGGCTCCCAGGGAGAATGATCAGCCTGCAGAAAGCTGGGCAAGCCCCGTACCTTCCAAAACATCCACAGGGACGTCCTGCACGAACTGCTCCCACCACCTCCTGTACATGGGTTTGGAGGTCCATTCCTGTATTTCAAATTTGCACAAACGTCCCGCAAGATACATCACTGCCACTGCTATGATCTCTGGTTCCCACTGTAGTGACAAGGTCGTGCAGAGACTAGTTCAACAAGAAAAAGAGGTGACTTGACTTGGATGAGTGAACTCTTATGCTGTATCCAAATGTCTGTTTGCTTATAATCCCCTATACATGATCAAATACAGTATTATCAATAAGCAAGTTTTTAGCCTTCTAAACGTACTGTAATGAGTTACTCAACTACAGCTTCTAACCTGTCTGTTCCTTAAAGAGGCAGAATTCCAGCATATTCAGAAACTGTTATGCTGTGAAACATGGGTGGAACTGCTTAAGTTCTTAAGTGGTTGGAATCCTGGTGCTGACCCTTCTCCTCACGTGAGGCAATGCTACTCATGGGCATTTTGTTCCCCATGCAGTATCTCATTAGCTCTCTGGGCTACAAGAACATCAAGGCTCTAGAACCATCACAGAAAGTATAAAACTGCAGATGCATACTCTGCAACTTTTGCAGAATCAAATGGATTTAAGTATTTACTTGTCAAAATTCTCTGGTATATTGTGTTGGACTTCTGTTTCAAGCCAGTGGTAAGGCTTCAGCATCCTGTACCACCATGACGTAACAGGTTACCCCTCTGCTGGGAAGCAGATGACCTGGACTTTATTTAACCCCAGCTCTGCCGTGTACTGGGCCCTAAAGCTGGGGTAAGTCAGTTTCCCCACTACAAAATAAGGGGTTCGGGTTAGATGACACACGAAGTCCCTGCCTGTTTGAAAACACCACGATTAAACCACTGTGAACACGTGTACCTGTCATTGACGAATGTCCATGCCATTTGAACCAATTTTTGAATTTTGTTTTTGTCACCTAGAAATGGGAAAGAGAAGGCAAATTAGTAGCAAGAGAAAGAAAAAACAATAAACAAGAGGCAACGAGTACTTATTTAGAGTCTACCATGCGCTCAGCAGCAGTGCTAACACGCAGCAAAGAGCAGCTGCAGGGGAGCCAAGGACAGACAAGCGGGCCCAGGGCCCACCTCTGTGCTCCTTCCGCATGACCCACACTGAACCACCATGTATGGGAAACCTGGCTCTGAGGCTTATTTTATTAGGCTATTTAAAAAATTCTGACTCATTTTCCTGCCTCAAATCACTTGGCAACTGGATGACAGAATCTGTTTATACATAAAAGGAAACAGCATTAGCAGCAATAATATGAATTGTCTGGCAAGCTATGGCTTGGGTACTTCACACACTGAACTTTCTGCTTTTCTCTCTTGAGAAGTATAATCTTGAGTGTCATCAAATTATTATACAGATGATTTCAGAATGAAGAGGTTCTCTTCATAACGTTTTTTTCTTCTCACCTTTGAGTTGCTTTGCATACTTGAGTAGGAATTGGTACGGATGTTCTACCTGTAAATCAAACTTTATGGTCTGCAGTAAGATTCTCTCCAGAACCATTACTTCTTCCTAAAATGAAATAACAAATGCTGGGGTAGTAATTTCAATCACAGGTCCGAAACAGCATTAACAAAGTGAGCTTTCCTTTTATTCTCTCTCCCAAGTCCTATTTTAGAAACTATTTTTCATTCCCCTTCTCCTCTCTCCCACTCAGGCTTTTAACATGCTCAGGAGACGATATAATTCTCAAAAGAACTACAAGTAGGAAAACAAAACAATCAGAGTTAATTTTTAAAACTACTGGAAACAAACATTCTCAGAAATGTTATTACTTTCAATACACATGAGCCCCCTTTACAAAACAGATCTTTACTTTATAGATACATTAATAAAACCTGGTTTCCTTCTAAACCTCCATTAAAAAATGCAATCTTTCAGGCATTTACACTGAAAATTTTAAGCAAGAAAGATTATAACAGTGGCAGCTTCATGGATGCCTGGACAGTGAATTGTACCAGCTAAAAGCGTGTGTGTGAATGAGGCACACCATTACTGTGTTTTAATCTTTCACCTTCTTGAAACAGGCTTTCCCAATGTCATTTTTTGAATAAATCAACATTTTATCTTTTATCAAACTACATCCTAAGCTACCCATATACACATGTGTGCGCACATACAATCTTTTTTTGTTCACTGATCTGTTTGTCTATTTCTGTACCAGGACCAAAGAGATTAAACATTTGGAAGGGACAGTTCAACTACTACTTCTGTTTTAAAAAACGTTTCGTGTTTTTCCATGTTCCCCTAACACCTGCATTTTAAGATCATTTTATTTGGTACTGTTCTAGAAAAAATGAAGGCCACTATGTTCTGAGTGGGAACTCACTGATTTATAGAATGGACCTTTTAATTACACTGTATCTTCCTATCAAAAATTTGTTTATGAAAATCTCCTTTCTAGTCCTTTCATAGTTCTAAAGTCTCCCAACCCCAACATGGTTTCCATAAATTTCTTTTAAGGTTTATTCCTGGATATATTATTTTACTGCTGTTACTGTAAATGGGATCTCTTTTGATTATACTTCCTAACTAGTTAATAAACAAGAACTTCTTGAATTCAACCGCTGTACAGCCTGACGGAGAACTTACATTAAGACAATTTCATTTGATTATAAAATACTATCAATATGCTCTGTGTGGCAAGAACAGTTAGAATCACTTTTTGAGTTGAAGAAGAGAGGGTTTTCGAGAGACTGACAATCTCATTGTTAACAGTTACATAAATCTGTTAGCTCTGGGAAGAGAAGCCATGTAGGTAACTGGTTTTAGGTTCAAGTATGGTGTCAGTTCACAGGATGCAGGGGATTCTATCACGAGAGTTATTCCAGATGGCAGGGCAGGCAGGGTGAATGTGCTTCCACCAAAGTTTCCCAAGTGTTCTCTCAGGAGTTTTTTCAAGTCTTAACACTTTCATATAGTACAAAAAAAAAGATCCCCCATCAGTGTCTCCTCCACCCCAACCCCTCAGCATTTTTGCCAACACCTGTTTCCCAGAAGCGTCACAGTGTCTTCTAAATTTGGGAACACTCTTTAACAAGTGTCCAGACTATAGCCCATACAGTATAGTATTACGAGACAGCTCAAGGCCTGGCCTCCCTTTGTGTTTCAGTTACTCAATTAAACGGATAATTATAGGTCTGGGTGCCAACATCATCCCTCGGGGAACTTTCCCTTGGCCCCATACTACTTGTCTGGAGCACCTGCCTAGGTTCCCAGATGGAAAGCCCTCACCACATCTTTTAATAACCTTTCACACCATTTATCACAACTCATAGTAGATCACTGGCTATCTGAATATCTGACTATAAAATCTATCCCACCCCTCGACTGTAAAATCGATGCGAGCAAAGGCCATGCCTGTTTTGCTACCTGTGAGTGTTAGTCACTCAGTCATGACCGACTCTTTGCGACCCCATCGACTGAAGCACACCGGGCTCCTCTGTCCACGGGATTTCCCAGGCAAGGATATGGAGTGGGTTGCTATTTCCTTCTCCAGGGGATCTTCCTGACCCAGGGATGGAACCCAGGTCCCCTGCACTGCAGGCAGATCCTTTAATGACGGAGCTATAGGAAGCCCTGCTGNCCAGGCAAGGATATGGAGTGGGTTGCTATTTCCTTCTCCAGGGGATCTTCCTGACCCAGGGATGGAACCCAGGTCCCCTGCACTGCAGGCAGATCCTTTAATGACGGAGCTATAGGAAGCCCTGCTGCTAACTATGTCTAGTGATTAACACAGAGCCTGGATCAAGTATTTGTTGAGTTATGTGAGATATTAACGTAACAGGGAGAAATCACACAGTTCGGGCAAAGTTTATTGGGACACGATTCAGGACCTTGTTTTTCTTACATGCTCACACGGCCTCCCTCCAATCCGCCCCCCTCTTCTCTCCCCGAGACGGCGCCTGTCACAGTGTCCGCACCGCTCCCAGACCTAGGTTCTTTCCTTTGGCCCCGACACCCAGTCAGGCGTAGGGAGACTGCACATGAGAAAGCAGTGTGGGCTACAAAGCCCCTCCACCCCCGTGGGTCAAGCTGGCCTGCCTCAAAAGCTTGACAAGCACGGCCACGCCCCACTTGCTGGCTTCTGGGCACTGAGCCGCAGAACTTCTGCCCTGCTGCGCCTGGTCAGGGTCTCAGGTTCCTGATGTGCTGGTATAGGGGGTTAAGGTTGAAAGGAGAAGAGGACTCCTCCAAAGGCACCTTGGACAAAATACACTCGTGGCTGCAGCTTCCAGATCTTTGCGACTCCTCCTGAGTAACCACGGCTCGTTAGCCACAGGGTCAGTCTGCCCCTGTGACCAGACCTGACTAAAGTACAATCCATTTCTACAAAAGTCTCTGTGCTCCGTGAAAATCAAAAACCTATGGCATCAGAAATATCCAATGCTACATTACTTTCATAAAATACATTTTTGACCCTTGTTAGTTATGAATTTCTCATAGGTTCCCATTTTTATAAACAGGTGAACGGATTTATAAACAAGTTCAAGGGACAGGGTTACCCACACTGACAATACTTACACAAAGGACCACCATTTATCGCAACCACAGAATATGCAAAAGCATTCTGGCCTCTGTCACCTCCTTGAAGCGAGAAGGAAAACTAAGAGACACGTGTTTTATACACACACACAGATCCTGTGGGGCGGAGGGAGGCTGACTGCCATGGGAAGCAACACCAGCTGATTAGGAGAAACACGGCCGTGGGTGCGCCGAACATCTCTGTCTGGGTCAGCTTTGCATTTCTGTGATTCTCAGTTTCTTCCTACAATCTCAGTCTGTCATTTAGTCGACAAGTATCTGTTGCACGTTTACTCTGTCCAGCTAGGAGAGAACACTAGGCACCAGGCAGGACAGACAGGGCCTGAGCTCTCACACACTACAACTCAGAAAAGGAATACTCTTTGCGAGATGACCTGGTTAAAAAAATCTACGTAATTATGAGCTGTGATAAATGCCATAAAGGATGACTCTCATCAGTGATGCAAGGACCATAACGGGAGGTCCTGACATGAACACGGAAGAAGGAAAGCTGCTACCAATCCCTGAAAGTGAACATAATAAAAGAATGTGTACAATTACTCTGCCACCATTTCCTTTCCTAACAGCAGCAGGTGTTGTGGGGAAGGGACCAGATGGACAGCCTATTAACCTGGGTGTCTGCAAGTGTTCGTGCCTTCCACCATTCTTGGGAAGCAAGAGACACACAGCGCGCACATACAGCACCTGCACATCTGTCCGCCCAGAAGCCGGCCGGAGGTGAACCCAAGAAGCCAAAGTGCTTCTGGGCCGGAGAGTGCCAACGGCCACGAGAGAACTTGGCTCCTACCGGCTCTATGTGCTGTTGCTCCCGAAGGGCTCAGAAGCCGACAAAGCACGTTAGTAGCTGCCACCCAAGTGTAGGGTATGTTATCCCCACTCCTTACTCACAGAAGCCAGGAGGAGCATCCTCTGTGTAAGGGCCTCTTAGGGATTCCAGGGACTGGCAGACACTGGGGCCACAGCCATTGCCAACGCAAGGAATTCTGCCACAATGCTGCCCTGAGGAATCAAGACCCGAGCACAGGAAGTTATGATTCTTACCTTTGGGTCATCTCCAAACTGGCCAAACTGCACATCATTTAATAAACTCCGTGCTGTTTTGATGATATCTTTACATTTTTTTGGTGTTTCTTCTACTTTCCCAGCCAGAAAGAGACAACAAGCTCCTGTTACCTAAAAGGAAGACAAAAGTTCTTGATCTCACTATCAAGGCTCACCCAGAAACAGAAAGATTTGGGGCCTTCACAACAACTGGGGCACCTCCCTTCCTGCCTTGCTCTTCTCATTCACAAACACTAGGGCACTCTAAAAGCTTGAAGGAAACTCCACATACAAACATTCCACACTGTGACCCCCCAGCTTCACAAATTATTTATAGTTTTCTGAATAAAATGCCATGTAAATCATGTAGACGGGAAAAGTCACAGAAACAAGCTTTCTTTTGACGCTGTGTTCCTGCCCGGTAGCCTTGCTACAGAGCGCGCTCACCCCGTGCCACGGCCCGCGCTCTCCTCCCTCCTGCTGCCTGACTCCAGGCCAGCTCCTCCATCACAGCAGCCTCCTCACCGCCCTGTCTCCAGCTTTCCTCTGCCGGCTTGCTCTTCTATGTGCCTCTCCATTCACAGATCCTGACCACACGTTACACGGCAGTCAGGCACCGTGCTGGAGTGCAAACCGGATCCTGACACAGCCTCTCCTCTGAGAATATCACAAACTAGTGAGGAAGAGATGCATGCAAAACTGAGTAAATCTCAGCAAAAGGAGAAGCCCCAGCAGACTAACTTCCTGTTATGTCTAACTCTGTCTTCTTCATAGAACCCTCCCACCGCATCAGCTGACCTACTAAAGTCACAGTTCCCCCGTCTGGAACTCAAGGCCCACAACAGTCTAGCTCAGACTACTTTCCCACCCAGAGTCCCACCATGCCCTTCCTGCTCACGGGCCTCCCCGCTGGCTGCACGCCTCCCCCAGAGCTTGGCTCAGGCTGGTTTCTGGTGGATGACCGCTCTATCTCAGCACAGCAAGGTCCCACTAACCGCTAAGGCTTAACTCAGGCTGGCCCCTCCTCCCTGGCATTTCCCCCATTCCTCCAGGATGCAGTTAACCCTGCCCCCGCTCCCCCCTGCCCGGAGTGCCAGCCTTCTCCTGTGCCTCTCCCCTGGCATCGCTCTCTACGTGTGCTTTGCATTCATCAGACCAGCTGTCCTGGACCGGAAACTACTGGAGGTGGAATCTCCTACAGGGCAGGTTTAAAAAGTAACTGAAGACTCACTGACATGGAACAAAGAACTCCTATGCCATCTTGGCCTTTGCTGGGTCTCAACCGTAAGGCCAATCTTATCTCGGGAAAAGTAACAAGGAAGTAAAGTACACTAAGTACAACATGATTACGGTTCATATTGACCTAAATAAAAAAGTCAAAAAATATTTTAATACTGTTAATTGGGAAAAAACAAAGTTTGAACTTGATTTTGTTTATATACAGTACATACCATACAAAAATGAATACTTCCTGGAAAATATAATAAAAAGAGAGGCTACCATCTGTCCACTGAACTATGTAGAAATAATAACACATGATAGAGAATTATAACATAATTAAAATACTTACATATCTTGGAAACTGCTTGAAGGAATGGAACATATAGAAGCGATGAAAATAAATTATTCCAGTTGCCAGGGTGTCATAGTGTCTGTTGTTCTGGTTAAGGACTTTGGCCAAGAGTTACATCTTCATTAAATGCAGAAAAACAATAAAAGCAAACAATAACAAGAGAAGTGGGAAAGCAAATATCATCAGTGACCAAGCAGGTTGAATGGGTGTCTCGAGGAGTCAGGATTCTGGTGCAAGCCGCAGTCTGTGCTTTAATAAGGTGTGCGTGTTGTGTGCTGTTGTGTCTGACGCTTTGCGACCCCAAGGACTGCAGCCTGCGAGGTTTCTCCGTCCATGGGATTTTCCAGGCAAAATACTGGAGTGGGTTGCCATGCCCTCCTCCAGGGGACCTTCCCAACCCAGGGACTGGACTTGCATCTTCTGCATTGGCATGCGGGTTCTTTACTACTCAGCCACCTGGGAAGCTTTAATAAGGCAGGGCTTCGCTATCCTTAGATATACTTCATCTATGATCAGTGGGTGCTACTTTCCATCCTGGTGGCCACAAGCTCAGTGGCTAAGTTTACACATTTAAGTGGTATAAAGGAAATAAAAAACCCCTAAAGAGCCAGGCAAATCTGAAGTAGCTTAAATGCTACTTATTTAAATATAAGAAAGATATTTAAAAGCTGTTTTAGTCAGGGATGTTACTCTTTCAATCTATAATGCCTAATTTAATTCTTGGTGGTGGTGGTGGGGAGCCCATCTAGTGTAGATTCCAGAAACAGGATACAGTCCCAAACGTGTGCCCACATCAAAGATGAACCGGGCCCCTTCTCGGCGGTACCGGGCCTCAGTGGCCGGATCAAGTCCTTCCAGCTGTGAGGGTGTGTGAGCCAAGTCTTTTTTATCCCAGTACCAACATGGTTTTGTGTGGTCCAGGTTTGCTGAGGTTACTGAAGGGCTTGAATTTTCTTTATTCTCCTTCATTTATTGAAGTACACTAGTTCTTTCCAAAAGACTTTCGGAAAAATGTTAGAATCCTGAGAAAAAGAGAAGAAGTAATGTTGGAAAGGGATACCTCACATTAAACAATCTCCATCATTATAAACAATCTACAATTATAGATTTGTACTTGATAAAAAAATTTCTAATAGAAGACACACTACTGATTGGCATTTGAAGACCAGGCTAATCTCCAAACACAACTGAACACTTAAGTGACCCGTAGTATGATAAATCCCGTATTTCACAGCTTAAAAGGAAGAGCATTTGTCTTATTTCTTTCTGCCTTTCTTCATTAGACCTAGCTCCCTCATGCTGGTGCACATTCTGTTCTTCGGTAAAACCTAGGTCTGTCCTAGCCCAAAAGGCTTATGCTCCAAAATTATCCAGTTCTTCCATCTAGCATCCAATCAAATTTTCCCTTTTTTAGTTTACTTGATTCCATTTAGGTACTTTCACTTAGAAAAGCCACCATACTGGATGAATTAATATCTGAACAAGCCACTGCACAGAGCAATGTAGATCAAAGGGGTGTAGCGATCTGGGGTGAGACGGCGAAGGGAGGTGGTCTACAAGGGAGAGAAGTGCCTTTAAATTTTTCTTGCTTTCTCATCCTCTTCTCTTTCATTCAGAAGGAAGAAATTCTCTAAAACCTCTAAGCTGAGAAAAGAAAACAATAAATAAGGATTCTCACCTAGAGATCATTGTAATATGTAAATTATTTGTAAATTGGATCAGAAAACAGGAATTTTCATACAGGGCAGAGAAAAGGTTCTAAAGAGGCAGCTAGAACCAGATTGGTCTGGTTCAGCAAGAAAATAGCATCCGGGCAGCCAGGCTCTGGGCCAGGGCCTTCAGTTAATCTGGAAACCTAACCTCTGGAAACCTAACTTCTGGTTGGAAAAGGGACAGGGGGCGGACCGGCTCCTTGCACCTGCGAGCTCTAAAGAGAGTGTGGTCTTCCTCCAACAGGAAGAATGAAGTACTACCTGGAGACAAGTAATCTTCCTGAACTAATTTACGCTCTGTGTGACTGAACTGGGCAATGGATGGGAGCTGGGGGAGACTGGTTTACTAAAGCCTCAGTATATATGAAGAGCTCATAATCAGATGCTTAGCAAAAATAAAGAGCTGGTTTTTTCTTAATCTTTGATCTCATTTATATATGTGTGTGTATCTATCTATGTTTCCTTTGCATTGAAAAACTTGATCTTCAGTTGTACCATTTATATATTTGCTTTATCTTATAATATACCCAGAAAATGGTATATATCAGATGTCATACTGAGATATTTCTCATCCATCAGATTGGCAAAAAGCCCAAAAGTTTGACAATATATTCTGCTGGCAAGGCCGGAGAAACGCAAGTAATCTTATATGCTGCTGGTGGGGGAACAGCTCTCACAGAGGGGCATCTGGCAACATGTAACAAAACTGCAGCAGCATTTGCTCTTTGATTTAGCAGTTCCACTTCCAAGTATCTACTAGGACAATATCATCGCAAATTGGAGACAAAGGTGCACAAGATCATTCAAAGTATTGTTTATAACAGCAAAAACTGCAGACAATGCCCAGCCCATCATTAGGGCACTAGCTGAATAATATGGTACATTAACACAAACGCTGTGCCATGCAGCTGTTATGACAGACTGAGAAAGATCTTTATGCGTGTGGAGAAGTTTCCAGGATCAGCATACATGGCTGCTAACATTAGTATGTATCTATGTAGGAAAAGAGGGAAAGTAAGAATAGCTATCTTTACTTAAAAAAAAAAAAAAAAAA
>SJYA01010532.1:7079-24539 GCA_006410615.1 Neotragus moschatus
TCTGGCTCTAGATGAATGATCACACTATCGTGATTATCCAGGTTATGAAGATCTTTTTTGTACAGTTCTTCTGTGTATTCTTGCCACCTCTTCTTAATATCTTCTGCTTCTGTTAGGTCCATACCGTTTCTGTCCTTTATCGAGCACATCTTTGCATGAAATGTTCCCTTGGTATCTCTAATTTTCTTGAAGAGATCTCTAGTCTTTCCCATTCTGTTCTTTTCCTCTGTTTCTTTGCATTGATCGCTGAAGAAGACTTTCTTATCTCTTCTCGCTATTCTTTGGAACTCTGCATTCAGATGCTTATATCTTTCCTTTTCTCCTTTGCTTTTCACTTCTCTTCTTTTCGCAGCTATTTGTAAGGCCTCCCCAGACAGCCACTTTGCCTTTTTGCATTTCTTTTCCATGGGGATGGTCTTGATCCCTGTCTCCTGTACAATGTCACGGACCTCTTTTCATAGTTCATCAGGCACTCTATCTATCAGATCTAGGCCCTTAAATCTATTTCTCACTTCCACTGTATAATCATAAGTGTTTCTAGCCATTTCCAAAGTCACAGGTTTATTTCCATTCTGCATTATCTCTTGCTTGAACTATCTTACCTCCATGAACCACTTTCTCTAGCTTTTCCCTCTGGGTTTCTGTTGCTTAGAATTAACATTTCCCTGAGATTGCTCCTCCTGTGGCTTGGCCAAAGTTCAAGTGACATCATTAGGAACCAGTCTCATATCTCTTCCATGCTCTGCTTCCTCCACGATGACTCTTCCTAGGTTCCATTCCCCCTGTGCTGCAGATACTCTGGTCTTTCTCATTCAAGTCAGGAAGTAAGACCTAAAATTGAGCCTCACTGGCTCTGATTGGCCAGATTTGCATCATGAACCCCGTCTTGAACCAATGATTGTGTTCAAGAGTATAGGATGTTTTTATTGGCTTAAGACTAGCTCACATGCTTCATCCTTGGTAAGGGGCTGGAACAAGCTTCATCCAGAGCATCATGGTTGAAAGCAGGGGAAGAATGGTTCCCTTAAGGGAAAACCAGGGTACTATTATCTCAAGAAGGCAGACTGATGCAGATCATCGTCTATTGCAAGTTTCCTCTTCCTGTATCCCTTTTCTTATTGAGCAGTACCATCTTTAACTTAACCCTCTGAGGGAATCCTTGGCCCGTCCCCCACATCCAGTCAAACCCCACCAAATGCCAAGATTCTAATCAACTTTTCCTTTCTTTCCTCAATGACAGGTTGCAATAAACTGTCTTATATGTTCACTGTCATTCATTCCCTCCAACCCATAACAGGGAGCTTCCCAGTTGGCTCAGACGGTAAAGACCCTGCCTGCAATGCGGGAGACCCAGGTTTGATCCCTAGGTCTGGAAAGATCTCCTGGAGAAGGGAATGACTACCCACACTAGCATTCCTGCCTGGAGAATTCCATGGACAAAGGAACCTGGTGGGCTACAGTCCATGGGGTCGCAAAGAGTTGGACGCAACTGAGACTAATACTTTTTTTCCCCCACCCTTCACATATCTCCCTGGCCTACTGCTTTGGATCTTTCCATTTGATCTGCTTTGGCCACTGGGATGTGAGTGTAGGCAACCTTTATCACAACTGAGCAGAGCTTTAAACCCAATCATCTGGTTTGTCTAGGGGGCCTTTGTGCCAACACTCCACTATGAGAACATGTCTCAGAAGGTGGCTGTTCCTTCATCCTGGATTCCAGGAAGAAAAGATTTGTGCAGCTGCATTTAGAAGAAGGGGCTTCCTAGGTAGCGCTAGTGGTAAAGAACTAGCCTGCCAATGCAGGAGGCATAAGAGATGTGGGTTCAATCCCTGGGTCAAGAAGATCCCCTGGAGGAGACAATGGCAGCCCACTCCAGTATTCTTGCCTGGAGAATCCCACGGACAGAGGAACCTGGCAGGCTGCAGTCCATAGGGTTGCAAAGAGTTGGACAAGACTGAAGCCACTTAGTATGCACACATCTAGAGGAAAGATTGGAGAAGGCAGTGGCACCCCACTCCAGTACTCTTGCCTGGAAAATCCCATGGACAGAGGAGCCTGGTGGGCTGCAGTCCATGGGGTCGCTAAGAGTCGGACATGACTGAGCAACTTCACTTTCACTTTTCACTTTCATGCATTGGAGAAGGAAATGGCAACCCACTCCAGTGTTCTTGCCTGGAGAATCCCAGGGATGGTGGAAGCCTGGTGGGCTGCCGTCTATGGGGTCACACGGAGTCAGACACGACCGAAGCAACTTAGCAGCAGTAGCAGCAGCAGAGGAAAGATAGCTAAACTACAACCTTCATATTCCATAAATAAAGTATATGTGGCCACATGCCATGAGATGTCAAAGTGTTTGTTATGCAGTGTAACTTAGAGAAAGCTGAGTATTACATACACCTGAGTTTGAGTCCTTATCATTTCTACCTGGATCACTGCCAGCATTCCCCACTCCCACTGCAGCATCTTCCCCACCATTCTCCTTGCTGGTCTTCTGGGCTCCTCCTGCCCATTCTCCACATTGCAGACACAGAGATCTTTCTAAAGGGCATATCTGATCACACGACCTCCCTGCTTACCTCCAAAGCCTCATTTTTCAGATAAAATTCAATCTCCTGGGAATTCCTTGGCAGTCCAGTGGTGAGGACTCCAAGATTCCACTGCCTGGGGCACAGATTCAATCCCTGGTCGGGGAAGTAAAATCCCGCAGGCTGAGCAGTGCAGTAAAAAATTTTAATTTAATATAAAATTCAATCTCCTTTAAGCACACCTCAGTTTTTCAGGAGCTTATCCAGATCTTCAAGCTTACCCTTTCCCCATACAGGCACCCATTCCCCAAGTCTCACTGAATCCCAGTGAAGTTACTCAATGCAGCATTTTAAGTTAGCAGTACCTTTACCCACCCTGGGCTTCCCTGGTGCTCAGAGGTTAAAGCATCTGCCTGCAATGCGGGAGACCTGTGTTCAATCCCTGGGTCGGGAAGATCCCCTGGAGAAGGAAATGGCAACCCATTCCAGTATTCTTGCCTGGAGAATCCCATGGACAGAGGAGCCTGGTGGGCTACAGTCCACAGAGTCGCAAAGAGTCGGACAAAACTGAGCAACTTCACTTTCACCCACCCTGCTGGCTCTGCCTACAATGTTCTGCTCCTCACTCACCTAGGTGTTGCTTAGTTGTTCATCAAGGCCTACCTCTACCCATATCTTCTTTGCCTTTTTTTTTGGCCATGACTCATGGCTTGTGGGATCTCAGTTCCCCTATCAGGGATTAAACCCGGGCCATGGTAGTGAAAGCACCAAAGCCTAACCGCCAGACCACCAGAAAACCCCCAGCCATACTTTCTATTATGGAAGCCCCAGCCCACAGTGGCATTAGGTCTCTTCTCCATCCTCTGTGCTCCCATAGCACAGTGTGCCCACCTACTCCTCTTGTAGCACGAGGTTCCCTAATCTCACTCCTTCCTGGCCCCAAAGTCCCACAAGGTCAAGGACAGTGTCTGGTTTATCTCTGTGTTCCCTGGGCTTGGTGATCCCTGGCACAAAGTGTATGGTGATACTTGGAAGATGACTCAATAGAAACACATGAATACACGCATCGGATTTTCTGCGACCTATTTCTCCAAATCAGTCAATCTTCTACATCGCTGCCAGAGTTGTCTTCCAATAATCAAGATTTGTTCATGTGACTTCCTTGCTAAAAAAACTATTCGGGCTTGTCTTTGCTCTTACTTACTTGTCTCAGTCTAATTTCATCCACTGTTTTGACCTCAGACTGTATCCTGATGATGCCTAAATTTCCAGCCCAGAACTTTCTCCAGTTATATATATAAAACTGCCTATTTTACTTAACCTACTCAGATAGAGTCTCACAGGAACCTCAAATTGGAAGAATCAGATGAACACTTTCTTTCTCAAAACTTCTTCCTCTCCTGTGTTTTATCTCAATAAATAGCATCATCGACCACTGAATCGCCCAAACCTGACATCTGGGAGTCGCCCTTAAGAAATGGGTTAAGAGCATGAACTTGGCAGTCAGATAAATGACTTCAGATGCTGGTTCTGCTGCTTAGCACCTGGGTGGCTTCAAGCAAGTTCCTTAGCCTTCTTTAAATCTGTACATTCTCATCGTGGCAGACATACCTTCCCGATCACTGAGACCACTGAATGACAGTCATGCTGGGCAGGTAATACCACGTGGAAAGTCCTTAGCAAATAGTAGCTTTTATTATTATACTGATCTTCTCTCTCCTTTGTCATCCAACCACTAAGTCTGGTGATTCTATTTTCTCAGTCTCTGGAATCTGCCCCATCCTCACCAGCCCCACTGCTACCCTCTCAGTCCAACCACTTGTCTTCTGTGGATCCAATGATGGCAGAAGCTTCCTAACCAGTCTTCTGGACCCCACTTTTGTCCCCTTCCAATCCTTTCCTCACACTTCTACTACGGCTTTTTCTGAAAACCAACTCAGTTCATGTCAATTTCCGGCTGGGCCAAACCTCTTTCAGTTCCTCAAATGGCCAGAGCTCTCTGTTCTCCCTCCACAAATGCTGTTTCCTCTTCCGGGCCTGTGGTCTCCAGCTCCACAGGCTGGCTCCCTGGTCCTTCTGCTCCTCAGGTAAACATCAGGCTGCCCACCTACAAGGCTCTCTTAGATGACCCTGCTCTTTGTCAGTTTCCTCCAAAGTGCCTAAATGTCCTACATTATAGCACTCATCACGTCACCATAATGAAGGCTTTAGTGACTGTCACCCGTCACTAAACCAGGAACTCCAAAAGGTAAAGTCTCTATTTTGTTCACCACAGTATCTCTAGGATTTAGCACAGGGCTAGCTCATAATTGGATCTCAGTACATTTTAAAATTATTTGGACTTTCCTGGTGGTACACTGGATAAGAATTTGCCTGCCAATACACGGGACAGAAGTCTGATCTCTGGACCGGGAGGAGTCCACATGCCACGGAAGAACTACAAATCCCATGGGCCACAGCTACTGAGCCTGCACTCTAGGGCCCCTGAGCTGCAACTCTTGAGTCCACGTGCTGTGCTGAAACTCCTGAAGCCTGCGCGCCTAGAACCTGTGCTCTGCCAAGAGACACCACTGAAATAAGAAGCCCAGGCTCCAAACTAGAGAGTAGCTCTGCTTGCCACAACTAGAGAAAGCCCATGCAGGGCAACAAAGATCCCGCACAGCCAAGAAATAATAAATAAAATACAGTAAAACTATTTAAGTTACATTTAATAGGTGAAATGTACACCTAGTAGAAAACCCGAAAGGTGTCAAGGGATGTACAGTAAAAAATAAATCTCTTTCCACCCTGGTTACACAATCATCACTGTATCTATTTTCTTAAGGGTCCCTCCAAGATATTCTGTGCAAATCCAAGCATATATGTACATATACTGCAAGTGCGGTAGCATATGATATACAGTATTCTACACCTGGCTATTTTTCTTTTTCTTTTGGCTATACTGTGTAGCTTTCAAGATCTTAGTTCCCAGACCAGGCCACAGCAGTAAAAGCACTATGTCCTAACCACTGGACCACCAGGGAATTCCCTGTATTTTTTTTCTTAACAATGTATCTTAAAAGATAATCATTTTCAGCCTGTGTAAGTTTAAAAAATAATCTGCATGTTCCTTTGTAAAGATGTATCTTAAATTATTGAAGCAGTCCCCAGCCGCTAGGTATCTGTTTTCCATCTGTTGCTATTATAAACAAAGTTACCCTGAAGATCTTTGAACATATCATTTCACAGATAACTGAATCCATGCCTTTGTCGACCTTAAAAGGTGGTGATGTCCCTAGAAACCCATCATAAGTTGAAAATATTGTAAGTCAAAAGTGCCTTTAGGGCCTCCCTGGTGGCTCAGCGGTAAAGAATCTGCCTGCCAATGCAGGAGATATGGGTTTGATCCCTGATCCTGGAAGACCCCACATGCGGAGAAGTAACTAAGCCTGTGGACCACAGCTGCTGAACCACGTGCAGCAGCTATGGAAGCCTGTGTGCTGAGAGCCCGTCCTCTGCAGCAAGAGAAGCCACTGCAACGAGAAGCCTGCACGCTGCAACCACAGTGTGACCCTCCACTTGCTGCAACTGCAGAAGGCCCAAATGCAGCAACAAAGACCCAGAACAGCCATAAATAAGAAAAATAAAATAAATACATCTTTATAAAAAATGCATTTAATACTCCTTACCTAAAGCACATCAAGCTTAGCTAAGCCAACCTTAAACAGGCTCAGAACACTTACATTAGCCTTCAGCTGGGCAAAACTATACAACACAAAGCCTATTTAACAATAAAGTGTTGACTGTCTCATGTCATTTTTTGAGTACTGTACTGAAAGTGAAAAACAGAATGACTGGGTTCAGAATGGTTGTAGGCATATCGGTTGTTTACCCTGGTGATCACGTGGCTGGCTGGGAGCTGTGGCTGCTGCCCTGACCAGTATCCTGAGAGAATTTTCTCCCAAATACCGCTAGCCTGGGAAAAGATCCAAATTCAAAGTCTGAAGTATGCTTTCTACTGAATGAATGTTGCTTTGACACCTTCCTAAGGTTGAACCATCAGAAGTTGGGGACTGTGTGTGTGTCATAGGATAAATTCCTAGAAAGGAAATGGCTGGAGTCAAACCACACCTGCATTCCACAGTGTGCTAGATGTGCCAGTATAGTCTAGAAATTCACTAGTTTACACACTCGTGTGTAATGTATTGCTATATATCCTTCACATGCTTGTCAGCACAATATTACCAGACTCCTTGATCTCTGGCCAATCTGGTAATAGCAAAAAGAATATCGTCATAGTTTTGTCATCTCTTTTTATAACTGAGGGTGAGCATCCCATTTGCAAAGTTAAAAGACAAATGACAACGTGGGAAATTACAAATCTTCAATCAGATCAAGACAAACAAACTGACAGAAAATTGAACGAAAACTTGAACTGGGGACTTCTCTGATGCTCCAGTGGTTAGGACTCCCACGCTTCCACTGTAGGGCATGGGTTCGTTCCCTGGTGGGAAAACTAGATCCCATATTCTGTGCAGAACAGCAAAAAAAAAAAAAAGTGTAAAAATAAAACTTGAACTGGCACTTCATAAAAGAAGATATCCAAATGGGCATTAAGGGAAATATGAATTAAAATCACACCAAGACTGCACTGTATACTCACCCGAGTGGCTCAAATTAAGAAGTCTGACAATACCAAATGTCCCCAATGATGTGGAGAATAGGAACTCTCATAGACTTCTGGCAGGAGTTTAACTTGATGAACTGCTCAGAAAAACTGAAGATATGAATGCTTTATATCCCAGAAATTCTACTCTCGGCATCTATGGTCCTTGAGAAATTCTTGCCCATGTGTACCAGATAAGTTATATAGAGGAATTTCAGGGCAAAACTGTTTCTACTAGAAAAAGAAATGTAAAACCTTAACTACCTGTTCTAGTAAAGTGGAAAATAAGTTGTTTACTCCTTTTTATAATTTTTAATAAAAATATTTTAATGTTTAATAATTAAAAATAAAATATATAATATTTTAGAAAAAAATAAATCTCCACAACAGTGGAAAATCATACAGTAACAGAATGAAGGAATCACAGCTTCATGCATCCACGTAGCTGGGTTGCATAAAAATGCAAGCTAAATAAGTCACAAAAGAAGAACACGACTCACCTTATATAAAGGTCAAAAACAGGTGGAGCTAAACTTCTGTACAGTGTCTGAGGATGCAAACACAGGAGGAAAAACTACATTAAAAAGATAAAGAAGGGCTTCCACGGTTGCTCGGTGGTAAAGAATCCACTTGCCAACACAGGAGACGTGGGTTCAGTCCCTGATCTGGGAAGATCCCACATGCCACAAAGCAACAAAGCCCGTGTGCCACAACTACTGAGCCTGTGCTCCAGAGACCAAGGGCCACAGCTACTGAGTCCTCAGGCCCCAGAGACCGTGCTTTGCAATAAGAGATGCCACTACAATGAGAAGCCCAAGCACCATAACTAGAGAGTAGCCCCCACTCACCGCAAACAGAGAAAAGCCCTGCTAAGATGCTGGCTTTATTTTATTTCACTGTGTGGATGATGGTTCTGCAAGTGCTGGCTATGTCTTTAAAATGTACGTATATGTTTCATACACCCCCCTGTGGGTATGATAAAAAAATAAAAGAAGTTCAGAATGACATGTGTATAATACCACTTAATTGAAAAGAAAAAAGTTTTAAAAATATACAGAAATAGACATTTATTTCCTCATCTATGCACTGATCAGCTCTGGGAGCTTATGGAAGAAACTGGTAACAAAGATCATCACCAGAATGAGGCAATGGGTCACTGAGGGGCAAGAGCAGAAAGAAAAAGATACTTTTGGGGACTTCCCTGGTGGTCCAGTGGCTAAGATCCGATGGTCCCAAGGCAGGGGGCCCAGGTTTGATCCCTGATCAGGGAACTAGAACCCACATGCCTGAACTAAGACCCAGTACAGCCAAATAAATAAATTTTTTTTTTAAAGAAGAAGAAAAAGATACCTTTCACAGTGTTAAACCATGTTAATATACTACTCACTTAAAAATACATTTGCATTAAAGAAAACAAGTTCTATTGGTATTTTCTTTCTTGATCTATTGCTACATAACAAGTAGCAAATTTAGTGGCTTTAAACAATACATACCTTTATTATCTCACAGTTTAGGTGGGTCCATCCTAAAGGAGATCAATCCTGAGTGGAAGGACTGATATTGAAGCTGAAACTCCAATACTTTGGGCACCTGATGCAAAGAGTTGACTCATTTAAAAGACCCTGATTCTGGGAAAGATTGAAGACAGGAGGAGAAGGGGACAACAGAGGATGAGATGGTTGGATGGCATCACTGACTCAATGGACATGAGTTTGAGTAAACTCTTGGTGTTGGTGATGGACAGGGAGGCCTGGCGTGCTGCAGTCTGTGGGGTCGCAAAGAATCAGACGTGACTGAGCGACTGAACTTAACTGAACTTAGGTGGGTCAGGAGTGCAGGCATAGCTTAGCTGAGTCTTTGACTCAGGGTCTCCCAGGGCTGAACAAGGACTGGGCAGTGTTTTCACTGGGAGGCTCACATGGGGAAGAATCTATTTCCAAGCTCATTCAGATGGTTGGCAGAATTCATTTCTTAGTAGCTGTATGACTGAGGGCCCCAGGTTTTCGTCGCAATTCCTTGAGACCACTTTGCCAAGTGGGCTTCCGAGCGGGGCTGCTCTAAATGCAGTCACAGGTAACACAGCATGTTTTGGGAGTGTCCTCCCATTATCTTTGCTGTATTCTACTGGTTACAAGTGAGTCACACATGCTGCCCACACTTAAGGGGAGGGAGTTACACCGAGGCATGGACACCAACCAGGAGATGGGAATTACTGGGAGTCACCTTAGTGCTTGTCAGCCACAACTGTTTATTGTTTGGGAAGATTTTTTTTTCCAATATTTTTCTAATTTATTTTTTCCTTTATCTATTTGCAAGAGACCTGTGGATAAGTCAACCCTTTGCCGCATGAAGTGCCAGTTCAAATCATTTCTGCTAAATTAATAAATGACTTCATGAGTCTTCTATTTAGCTGGTAAAGCATATGCCTGCAAAATGGGAGACCTGGATTCGATCCCTGGGTTGGGACGATCCCCTGGAAAAGGGAAAGGCTACCCACTCCAGTATTCTGGCCTGGAGAATTCCATGGGGGTCCCAAAGAAACGGAGAGGACTTTCACTTTCACACACCTTTAGCTACAGCAAGAGTGACTTCACTGGGCCTTTGTAGAGTCTGTTTCCCTTACCTGGAAAGCTGAACTGGGTCAAAGCACAGAATTTAATTAAAATTCAAGGACAGGTGAGAAGATTGATTTGGACCTGACTTAAAGTTTCTCTGACTTTGATTTATGCCGAGATGAACCAAAGAAATAGTGCCAAGAAGAACTTCCCTGGTGGTCCAGTGGCTAAGACTCTGTGCTCCAAAAGCAGGGGGCCTTGTTTCAATCCCCGGTCAGGAAACAAGATCCCCCACCTGCAGCTAAAGATCCCAACTAAGACCCAGCACAGCCATAAATAAATACATTTTAAAAAAGAAAAAGAAATAGTGCAAAGAATAAACCTGCCGTGAGGCTTCAAGTAGGAAGTCAAGGAGGGTATTCTGCCTGAGTCTTGTGGAATGAGATGTCTGTAGGTTGGCAGAGTGGGGAAAACAACGGGATTGCTATCTTATCCACTTCTAATGTCCTCAGTACCTCGAAACACCTTATGTCACCAGGTGGTACATTCAGCTCCCCTGTAAGCCACTTTACCAGTGGGCCACTGTCCTGGCTTGAGCTTTATAATCTGCGTTGTGCCAGTTCTGGGCACGCTTCCCTTAGCTGTGCCTGGACTACAGAGCCAAAAAGGAGTTGTTCAACTCTTTCACAAAGGCCTCTTCCTTTTTAAAAAACAAAAACAAGGATAACCACTCTGAATCATTCCAGATTCAGCTCCTAGGCTGTCTCCTAGAGGGACATCACAACTTTCAGACCAAGGTGGTCATACCATCAACTTTGTGAACCTCTGTGTTAGCCTTCACTGCAGAGAATTGTAATCAATCTATTATTAATATATTCACATTTCTGTTTCTTTCACTCCATAGCAAGACCCTCCAAGGCAAGGATGGAATTTGATTTTCCTCCAGCCCTGTATGTCCAGCTGTCCACTGGAGATCTCCATACAGGTGTCCCACAAGCAGATCACCCTGTCCAAAGCTGAACTCACTTGATGCACCCTGCCCCCTAAGTGTCCAGATAGCACCCAAGCCTCTTTCATTGCATCTTTTTTCAAAATTTTCATTTATTTATTTTATTTTTGGATGCGCTGGGTCTTTGTTGCTGCTCAAGGGCTTTCTCTAGTTGCAGCAAGTGGAGGCTCCTCTTCATGGTGGTGCCCAGGTTTCTCAGGCGGTGATGTCTCTCGTTGCAGAGTATAGGCTCTAGGTGTTCGGGCTCCAATAGTTGCAGCACAAAGGGTCAGCAGTTGCAACTTGCTGGCTCTGTGGTGCACGGGCTTCGGTAGTTGTGGCTCCCTGGCTCTAGAGCTCAGGCTCAATAGTTGTGGTGCATGGGCTTAGTTCCTCCATGGCATGTGGAATCTTCTCAGACCAAGGATCAAACCCGTGTCCCCTGCATTGGTGGACAGATTCTTATCCACTGTACCACCAGGGAAGTCCTCTCATTGCATTTTGCATGTAGGTTGTAGTTTTCTGTTTACAAAACTATCTCTCCCATTAGATAGTGAGAAACTGGGGGCAGAAACCATATGAATTTTATTTATCTTTGTATCCCTGGAACCCAGCCCAGCCCTCCAATGTAGGAGCTATTGAATAAATGGCCACGGAACTGAACCGGGTGTCTCTATCTTCAGGCCCAGGTACCATACGGGTACCTGGGAAATGTTCAGGACACGTTTGTTCCATTAGATTCGAGGGAAGATGCTTCTCCCAGAGTCCTCTGCCCGCCCTCCTCTAGCAGGCTTGGATTAACACCGAGAGCCAATAGTTTGTCACATAGCAACAATAGTAAAGAATGAGCTCCTGCCGCAGAGAGCAGAAGCTTGCCTGCCGCAGAGAGCAGAGCTATTTTGAGATCCTTTAGGTAAAGTCACAGTCTGATAGGCCCACGCGTTGTGGCAAGTTACCCTCCGCTTAGGGGTACAAGGCACTGAAAACATCTTATTTGCATACCTGTCTCTTTTGCCATCCTTTGGAGCACCCTTTTAGAATATGAAGTACCACATTTTAGGTCATGGTTTTTCTTATTGTGCAGTCAATCAGCTTCTCATCTGCAATACTACTAACATATTTTAAAATTCCACTGAATTATTGTACAGATGTGCTAACTTAGAGATCAAATGGCCACAAAACCCAAACAAAAAAGCAGGACTTAGGTCTCAGCCCAAACTTCCCAGCATGACACATGGGCCCTTTGTGGCCCGGCCANTCAGCTTCTCATCTGCAATACTACTAACATATTTTAAAATTCCACTGAATTATTGTACAGATGTGCTAATTTAGAGATCAAATGGCCACAAAACCCAAACAAAAAAGCAGGACTTAGGTCTCAGCCCAAACTTCCCAGCCTGACACATGGGCCCTTTGTGGCCCGGCCAGGCCCACTTTTTCGGGATCTTCTCCTCCCTGGCTGTTCTCATTAGCATATGTTCCGGCCTTGGTGGGCAGCATCGAGGCACCAATGTGACAAATGCTTTCGCTCATGAATTATCCATCCTTGTTTGCCTTGAGAGAGCCTCTATCGCTCTGTCCAGGAACTATTTACCTCCATGAGTTTCTTTCCAAATAGACAGTGTGCCCAGAGGACAGGAATAGAGGTTTTTCCCTTGTNGCAGCATCGAGGCACCAATGTGACAAACGCTTTCGCTCATGAATTATCCATCCTTGTTTGCCTTGAGAGAGCCTCTATCGCTCTGTCCAGGAACTATTTACCTCCATGAGTTTCTTTCCAAATAGACAGTGTGCCCAGAGGACAGGAATAGAGGTTTTTCCCTTGTTGAAATCTGCAGTATCCAGCAAAGCGCTGGGCACAGAGAAGATGCTCAGGAAAGTTGGTTCAGGTACAAAGAATGCAAGTTCTTCTGGTACCTTTTGGGCTCTGCTAGTCCACTTCAGTCCTGGTGGTGGGACACCATGCCTAATGATATGGACAATTAGTACACATTCTATGGTTGTTTTTGTGGCCTTGGCAGTCTGTGTTCTTATTTTATAGAAAAGACATTGTGACTGTGTGTTTATGCACACAACTGTCTTCTTCCTTTATTCATTCATTCATTCAAGAAACACGCATTGGCTCTGAGTTCTGTGGCAGTTCCGAGAAGCGGTGCTTCCTGCCCCAAAGGTTCAGTGGTAAGAAGCCTGTTTGCGGGGTTGAAAGACTTACAGTCAAGAAAGCCTTGCCTTTGCTCAGTTTGGGGTCCTGTACAGGACATTTCACTTGCCTTAGAGTCCTAGTTTTCTAGATCATCAATGAATACAAACACTTATTCTCCTTCTGTTGTAATTGTAAATGATTTGGGTCAAGATATTCAAGATGCCAGGAAAGAGGAAGATAGACTGGCATCTTGATGGACAGGAAAAAAGAAAAAAAAAAAAGACCAAGTCCTTTTCAGTGCCAGAAAGTCCTCCTTGCTGCATTAGAACAGATGAGAGTGGGAAGGGAGACCCGCCCACCCAGACCAGATTCACAAGCCAATGATATCCACTCATTTGTTCAATAAATTTGAGTTGAGTTCTTGCTTTCCCTTGTAGCTCAGTTGGTAAAAAATCTGCCTGCAATGCACGAGACCCAGGTTCGATTTCTGGATCAGGAAGATCCCCTGGAGAAGGAAATGGCAACTCACTCCAGTATTCTGGCCTGGAGAATCCCATGGACAGAGGAGCCTGGCAGGCTACAGTCCCTGGGGCCACAAGAGTCGGACACAACTTAGCGACTAAACCATCACTTGAGCTGGGGAGAGAGAAATGGACCATATTGTCACCCTTCTCACTATCACAGAGAAAGACCAACAAGGACTGTAACAGCGTGTAATGTGGGGCAATTCAGAAGTATAGGATACTGGCCATGGAGGCCCTGGGAGGAATCAGTAACCTGGACTCAGGGACTGGGGAGGACTTTAGTGGAAATGGGCGTGTAAGCTTAGATCTGAAGGGTGAATTGGCAATTAGGTGGGGAAAAGGGCTGAGGGTGGTGAGTGTTTCAGACAGAAAGAATATTTGTATGACTGTCCCAGGCACAGAGAAACCACGGCACAAACAGAACAGAAATAATTCCATTTGGCTGCAAGGAACGAAGTTGAAAGGAACAAGACAGGTGGGCAAGAGCCATTTCTTGAACATGAAACTTTGCCCTCAAGATAAAGAGGAACTATTGAAGGCTTTTGAAAAAACACTTTGGGGCTCTGATGTCACACACCACAGAAATTCATATTGCAGAATGAAAGCTCTCATTCCGACACTGGTAACAGTTGGGTGCATATTCACTCCCATTATTATCATTAATAACATTTGTAAACATAGAGCCATTCTTCACCTGCTGTCTTATTATTTTCTCCCTGTCCTTAGTAATATGGATATCTTTCTATGGTAGTACATATCTACCTACTAGTTTTTAAATGACCACATAATATCCCAGTAAGGCTGTTTGATTGCTTTGTATTGTGGTTAAAAAAATATATATATATATATATTTCCTGGTAGCCCAGCTGGTAAAGAATCTGTCTGCAATGCAGGAGACCCAGTTTGATTCCTGGGTTGGAAAAATCCGCTGGAGAAAGGATAGGCCACCCACTCTAGTACTCTTGGGCTTCACTTGTGGCTCAGCTGGTAAAGAATCCACCTGCAATGCAGGAGACCTGGGTTCGAACCCTGGGTTGGGAAGATCCCTTGGAGAAGGGAAAGGCTACCCACTCCAGTATTCTGTCTTGGAGAATCCCATGGACTGTATAGACCATGGGGTCGCAAAGAGCCGGACTCAACTGAGTGATTTTCACTTTTACTTTCCCCATCCCTCCTCTCCCCAGCCCCTGGCAATCTCTCTTCTGCTTTCTGTCTTTATGCGTTTGACTGCTCCAGGTACTTTATATAAGTGGAAACATATCCATAGTATTTTCTTTTGCTTTTTAAAACATTCACATAGAGATAGGCAATTGGTTTGTTTCCCCTTTTGGGTGAGGGATATTCTCATCTCTGTGTACTTGTATAATATATCCTAGAGATACTAGAATTTTCAAAGTCTGTAAACATTTGGTATGAATCTAAACATTTGTACCATGCTCTATCCCCACTAATGTTGTATGAAAGCCACGATTCTCCATATCCTTGCCAATTGTTGTTGTTATTTAGTTGTTAACTTGTATCCGACTCTGTGACCCAGTTGACTGTAGTCCACCAGGCTCCTCTGAAATTTCCCAGACAAGAATATAAAGTGGGTTGCCAGTTCCTCCTCCAGAGGAGCCTCCTGACCCAGGGATCAAACCCTCATGTTCTGTGTCTCTTGCATTGCAGGCAGATTCTTTACCTCTGAGACACGGAAGCCCATCCTTGCCAAAATCAGCTATCACAAAATTTAAGAGCGGATCTTATTAAATGAGTGATATAAAAAATGTGTTCTTGCAAATGTGGACAACATTTTACATGTAGCATATCAATCAATAATTCCTTGTAATGGGTGTACAGTCACTTTCACCTCCCCGTGCATGTTCACACTTGCAGGAGCAACACAAGTTCGTGAACTGTTTTTCCCTTGATGACAAGTGCTTTGGAAAAAACTTTCTTGAGGCCACACCTGTAAGAGTTCGCTTTAATTTTTGTGAATATCTATTCACAAAATAGATACTTGCACGTGGTTCAACATCCTCAATTTGGAAGATAATTCAGCAAGTAGTATTCACTGGGCTTGATGACTTGGTGTGAGGAAGAAGGAACAGGGAAGAAGACTACATGGATTCATGGATGGTGCTCAGATATCCATCCACAAAGAGAGGGATAGTGGGGTTATTCATAGGAAGAAGAAACACAAAACAAAAGGCATAGATCCTAGGGGAAGGTGGCAGGGGTGAACTAAGCTCAGCGCCAGTGGGTCATAGGGGTAGCGTCTCGACCAGATGCAACCGATGGATACACCCTGCGGTAATATCTATCTCCTCCTATTCTTGTGCCCATTATCTAGTTTGTGCTCAGTCATGTCCAACTCTTTGCAACCCCATGGACCATAGCCCACCAGGCTCCTCTGTCCATGGAATTCTCCAGGCAAGAATACTGGAGTGGGTTGCCATTTCCTCCTCAAGGAGATCTTCCCAACCCAAGGACTGAACCGTTGTCTCCTGCATCTCCTGCATTGGCAGGTGGATTCTTTACCTCTGAGTCACCTGGGAATCCCCAACATCTAGATGTCTCTTTTGGCAATCAGAGCATTTGGNAATACTGGAGTGGGTTGCCATTTCCTCCTCAAGGAGATCTTCCCAACCCAAGGACTGAACCGTTGTCTCCTGCATCTCCTGCATTGGCAGGTGGATTCTTTACCTCTGAGTCACCTGGGAATCCCCAACATCTAGATGTCTCTTTTGGCAATCAGAGCATTTGGAAAGCTGAATTAGTGATCAGAGGGTTTCAAGGTGAACCAAGAATGTCTTAAAAGGAGTTGGATGACCCTGTGAGACATTTTCTTCTGACTATGGAGAAGTGAGTGTGGTAGCTCAGGGGCGATAGCCAGGCCTGACATGCAGGCCTAATCACCTTACATGCAGTGATCTCATTTGCATTCTCCCAGCAACTCTCTGAATTAGGTAAGACCTCTTCCCTTTTAGAAGGAATGACCAGAAACAACTAAGGTGTACTGAGTACTTGCTGTATGCCAGGCACTGTGAAAAACATTATTCATAAATTATCATGTTTCATCTGCGAAAACAGTAAAGTAAGTCTAATCAAGAAGTCCACTTTACCAACGAGGAACCAAGTCCCACAGCTGCCAAGTGACAGAGTCAGGATTTAAACCCTGTCCTGCCTGACTTCTTACCTGCCCATCTCTACTGTCTAGCGTGTGTCCCCCACTCTCCTACCACCCAGCTATCAGCAGGCAATTTCTTCTTTATGAATGTATTCTTTATTTACACGTGGCACTCCACATTTGATTACATTTTCATCTGCTTAGGCTACATATAATCCATGCTGAAGATTCAATTCCATGTTTTTGAAACCATGTGAAGTTTTACCCTGATCGCCTTTTGTATGATTAAATTCCTTCAGTCACTCGCAACATGGCTGACTTCAGTGTCAGATTCAGGGTGAAGACCCAGAGGAGTCAATTGCCTGGAGAGAAGGGCGTCGAATCAGAATTCCTGGTTTCCAGCAGAGCCTTCCTTTTGCCAGGTCCCTGGCCCCTGACTACTCTCTGCAGAATTTTCCCCTGAGATGTTTCAGAAGATTTTCTCTAATAGGTGTTCCATACCTAGTCCCGTGGTATTTGGGCTAGGTGGGCCAGGGATGTTTGAATGCTGTTTAGCCTCAAGCTGCACCGTCTGCAGACAAGGCAAATCTTTCCCCAAAAGTCATGAACTCTTCAAAAAAAAAATCAGATGAGACACCTCTCAGGAGGATATGATGGGCAAAATTTCCAGGTGTTGTGCATATTTTTTTCATCTGTCCTCTTTACTGTGAACGTGGATATAAACTACTAAAGAGAACTGAATTATTCCTGAAGGCCAGTTCTGACTTTAGCCCAACAAGGTGAATCCATCCTATAACAACTTTAAGGTAAGTCGGTACTGCCCTTTTCAATTTGTCTGCCTTTCTACTGCAGTTTGGGGTAAGTTAGGCCTGAAGTCACAGGACAGAATTCATCCCTGTTGGCAATCTGAGTTGCTTCAAGATTTTCACTTCTAGGTTCTTATTTATTCTCCTAGTCATTCATTTAAAAG
>SJYA01010533.1:0-36286 GCA_006410615.1 Neotragus moschatus
AAAATGAATACAGTATTGTAAAGCAAAACAAACTAAAAAATAAAAATTTAAACTTAAAAAAAATGGAAAAGAAAAAAAAAGAGACAGGTCAGGTGATCTGATATTCCCATCTCTAAAAATTTTTCACAGTTTATTGTGATCCACACAGTCAAAGGTTTTGGCATAGTCAATAAATCAGATATAGATGTTTTTCTGGAACTCTCTTGCCTTTTCCATGATCCAGCGGATGTGGGCAATTTGATCTCTGGTTCTTCTGACTTTTCTAAAACCAGCTTGAACATCAGGAAGTTCACAGTTCACATATTACTGAAGCCTGGCTTGGAGAATTTTGAGCATTACTTTACTAGAGTGTGAGATGAGTGCAATCGTTCAGTGGTTTGAATATTCTTTGGCATTGCCTTTCTTTGGGATTGGTATAAAAACTGACCTTTTCCAGTCCTGTGGCCACTGCTGAGTTTTCCAAATTTGCTGGCATACTGAGTGCAGCACTTTCACAGCATCATCTTTTAGACTTTTAAATAGCTCAACNTTTGAATATTCTTTGGCATTGCCTTTCTTTGGGATTGGAATAAAAACTGACCTTTTCCAGTCCTGTGGCCACTGCTGAGTTTTCCAAATTTGCTGGCATACTGAGTGCAGCACTTTCACAGCATCATCTTTTAGACTTTTAAATAGCTCAACTGGAATTCTATCACCTCCACTAGCTTTGCTCATAGTGTTGCTTCCTAAGGCCCATTTGACTTCACATTCCAGGATGTCTGGCTCTAGGTGAGTGATCACACCATGGTAGTTATCCGAGGTTATGAAGATTTTTTTAAAAAATAGTTCTTTTGTGTATTCTTGCCACCTCTTCTTAATATCTTCTGCTTCTGTTAGGTCCATACCATTTCTGTTCTTTATCAAGTCCATCTTTGCATGAAATGTTCCCTTGGTATCTCTAATTTTCTTGAAGCAATCTCTAGTCTTTCCCATTCTGTTGTTTTCCTCTATTTCTTTGCACTGATCACTGAGGGAGGCTTTCTTATCTCCCCTTGCTATTCTTTCGAACTCTGCACTCAAATGGATATATTTTTCCTTTTCTACTTTGCTTTTTTCTTCTCTTCTTTTCTCAGCTGTTTCTATGGCTTCCTCAGACATCCATTTTGCTTTTTTGCATTTTTTTCTCCTTGGAAATGTTCTTGCTCCCTGTCTCTTGTAAAATGTCACGAACCTCCACCCATAGTTTTTCAGGCACTCTGTCTATCAGATCTAATCCCTTAAATCTGTTTCTCACTTCCATTGTATAATCGTATGGGGTTTGATTTAGGTCATACCTGAATGGTCTAGTGGTTTTCCCTACTTTCTTCAGTTTAAGTCTGACAGCTCCCCGTCTTGTTTTTGCTGACTGTATTGAGCTTCTCCACCTTTGGCTGCAAAGAATATAATCATTCTGATTTTGGTGTTGACTATCTAGTGATTTCCATGTGAAGAGTCCTCTCATGTTGTTGAGGGAAACATAACCAGGAGGCGAAAAAAAAAAAAAAAATCCGACAGAATACGTGCCTAATTACACTCACAGCAGAGAAGTAGCCCAGATGCTCACATCCACCACTAGCGAGAGGGGGCTGGACAGGGAGGCGTGGGTTGCATGCTTATAGTAAGAACTGGACCTGAATGCCCTTAGGACAATCTGAGGGAGCTAGCATGAGATAGCAACCCAAACTGTGGGATAGCCAGAGAGAGAAAAAATAAAATAAAAAAGAGAGAGAGAACTTTCCCATGGAAAGTTCTAACCTAAGGCGCATCCTAGCATGCTCACAGAACAAAGGATTGAGTGAATACCAAAGAAGAGCTAGCCAGCTGTGGACTAGCTACTCCCCCCACCAGAGGCAGAGAGGAAGGCATGCGACAGCCCAGAAGGTAAGGGGCAATCTTGGCTCCAGAGACCAGCATCCTCCACCAGATTGTGAGCAGGCTCCCAGTTGCTAACCAAGTCTTTCTGGGATCCTGGATGGTTGACATCTGCCAGGAGGGTCACAATCAGAGATCAGCTCCCCAGAGGAGACACACGGCACATCTGAGATGGTGTTCTCATGGTGCACCCTGAAAACAAAGCGTCTGGGACCAGGGAGGTGATTATGTTGCATGGCCCACCTGGGACAATGTATTCACCAAGCACCTGGTTGCCTGAGCTGCCTGGACCTGGGAAGGGCACAAAACACATGCCCAACCAAATCTGTGCCCTTGTGTAGTACCTGAGCAGCTTAGACCTGGGAAGTGCACAAAATGCAAGGCCTGCTTTGGACAGTTCCCCTGTAGAGCAATCTGAAGCCTGAGAAATATAGACCGGGAAAGAACACACTGCTGTGAGCTGGGGAAAATCCAGTGTGGTCCATACACTACAAGTACTCCCCCCACACACCAGTGATATTTGTTTCAGGGTCTCCCCACCCCACAACACAGCTGAACAAGTGAGGCTAAATAAGTGACCACATTCACCCCTTTGTTTCAGGATAGAAATTAGACACTGAAGAGACTTGCAAACAGAGGAAACCAAAATAAACACAGAAGAGGGAACCACTCTGGGAGTGACAGGTGCAACATATTAAAACCCTGTAGTTAAAAATGACTAAGCATTGTAAGGGGCTTAAAGACCTTGAGAAGAACTATAAACTGGAACAAGGAACTATCTGAAACTGAATTGACCCCACAGTCCCCTCAACAGCTCGGCATAAATTCCTAGATATATTTTTACTATTATCATTTTTAAATTATTTTCTTTTTAAGTTCTTTGTTATTCCTTTAGTTTTCACTTTTATAATCTACTAGTAATCTACCTACTATAATCTACTTTGTAAAAAAAGACTATTTTTAAAGCAAATTATATATATATATATAATTTTTGTGATTGATTTTGTTTTGTATTTTTAATATTGTATTTTTGAGAGTCTAACCTCTACTTTAGATTTTTAATCTTCGCTTCTTGGTATTCATTATCAATTTTGTACTTTTAAGAATCTAATCTTCACTATCCATTTTCACTTAGGGGTGTGATTACTGGCTTGATTGCTCTCTCCACTTTTGACTTTCCCTTTTCTCCCCCAGGTCACCTATATCTCCTCCCTCCCCCTTCTCTTGTCTACTTAACTCTGTGAATTTCTTTGGGTGTTCTGGGCCATGGAGAACACGTAGGGAACTGATTACTGGCTAGATTGGTCTCTCCCCTTTTGCCTCCCCCTCTACTTCTTCTGGTCACCTCTATCTCAATCCTCCCTCTTCTCTTCTCTGTGTAACTCCTTGAACCTTCCTGGGTGTTCCAGACCATGGAGAGCACATGGATATTGAATACTGGCTAGATTGTTCCCTCCCCTTTTGACTCCCCCTCTTCTCCTCCTGGTCACTTCTATCTCCCTCCTCCTTCATCTCTTCTCCATGTAACTCTGTGAACTTCTCTGGGTGTTCCACACTGTGGAGAATCTTTTCACTGTTAACCTAGATGTTTTATCATCTGTGCAGTATGGATGGAGAAGTCTTGAGGTTACTCTAAGAATAAGACTGAAAGCCAGAGGCAGGAGGCTTAAATCCAAAACTTGAGAGCAGCAGAGAACTCCTGATTCCAGGGAACATTAATAGACAATAACTTATGCAAAAGCCTCCATACCTACAATGAAACCATCTTCACCCAAGAGCCAACAAGTTCCAAAGCAAGACATACCACACTAATTCTCCAGAAACACAGGAACACAACCCTGAGCTTTAAAATACAGGCTGTCCATAGCCATGCCAAACCCATAGACACCTCAAAACTCACTACTGGACACTTCATTGCACTCTATAGTGAAGAGATCCAGCTCCACCTAGCAGAACACAGATGCAAGCTCCCCTAACCACGAAACCTTGACAAGCCACTAGTCCAACCCCACCCACAGGGAGCAAGCTCCACAATAAAGAGGGACCACAAACCTGCAGCCTAAAGAAAGGCCACCCCAAACACAGAAATCTAAAACAAAATGAAAAGGCAGAAAAATATTCAACAGGTAAAGGAGCATGATAAATTCCCACCAAACCAAACAAAAGAGGAGGAGATAAGGAGTCTACCTGAAAAAAATTCCGGATAATGATGGCAAAGATGATCCAAAATCTTGAAAACAAAATGGAGTCACAGGTAAATAGAGACAAGGATTGAGATGCAAGAAATGTTTAACAAGGACTTAGAAGAAACAAAAGAGTCAATCAGTAATGAATAATGCAATAACTGAGTTCAAAAGCAGTCTGGAGGGAACCAACAGTAGAGTAACTGAAGCAGAAGATAGGATAAGTAAAGTGGAAGATAGAATGATGCAAATAAATGAAGGAGAGAAGAAAAAAGAATTAAAAGAAATGCAGACAACCTCCAAGACCTCTGGGACAATGTTAAATTCCTCAGCATTGGAATCATAGGAGTCCCAGAAGAAGAAGATAAAAAGAAAGGGCATGAGAAAACACTTGAGGAGATAATAGTTGAAAACGTCCCTAAAATGGGGAAAGAAATAGCCACATAAATCCAAGAAACCTAGAGAGTCCCAAACAGGATAAACCCAAGGCGAAACACCCCAAGACACATATTAATCAAGTTAATGAAGATCAAATGCAAAGAGCATACATTAAAAGTAGCAAGGGCTGCTACTGCTAAGTCACTTCAGTCATATCTGACTCTGTGTGACCCCATAGATGGCAGCCCACTAGGCTTCCCTGTCCCTGAGATTCTCCAGGCAAGAACACTGGAGTGGGTTGCCATTTCCTTCTCCAATGCAGGAAAGTGAAAAGTGAAAGTGAAGTTGCTCAGCAAGGGAAAAGCAACAAATAACACACAAGGGGATCCCCACAAGGATAACAGCTGATCTTTCAATAGAAACTCTCTAGGCCAGAAGGGAATTGCAGGACATACTTAAAGTGATGAAAGAGAAGAACCTACAACCCAGATTACTATACCCAGCAAAGATGTCATTCAAATATGAAGGAGAAATCAAAAGTTTTACAGACAAGCAAAAGCTGAGAGAATTCAGCACCACCAAACCAGCTCTTCAACAAATGCTAAAGGACTTCTCTAGACACGAAACACAGAAAAGGTTTATAAACTCAAACCTAAATCAACAAATTAATTGGCAATGGGATCATACTTATCAATAATTACCTTAAATGTAAATTGGTTGAATGCCCCAACCAAAAGACAAAGATTGGCTAGACTGAATAAAAACAAGACCCCTAAATATGCTGTATACAAGAGACCCACCTCAAGCCAAGGGACACATACAGACTGAAAATGAAGGGCTGGAAAAAGATATTTCATGCAAATGGAAACCAAAAGAAAGCAGGAGTAGCAATACTCATATCAGATAAAATAGACTTTGAAATAAAGGCCATGAAAAGAGACAAAGAAGGACACTATATAATGATCAAAGGATCAATCCAAGAAGAAGATATAACAAATATAAATATATATGCACCCAATATAGGAAACACCACAAAATATAAGGCAAATACTGGCAAGTATGAAAGGGGAAATTAACAGTAACACAATAATAGTGGGAGACTTTAATACCCCACTCTCACCTATGGATAGATCAATCAAACAGAAAATTAACATGGAAATACGAATTTTAAATGATACAATGGGCCAGTTAGACCTGATTGAGATCTATAGGACATTTACCTCAAAACAATGAATTTCACCTTTTTCTCAAGTGCACACGGAACATTCTCCAGGATAGATCACACCCTGGGCCATAAATCTAGCTTGGGTAAATTCAAAAAATTGAAATAATTTCAAGCATCTTTTCTGAGCACAGTATAGTAAGATTAGATGTCAATTACAGGAAAAAAGCTTTTAAAAATACAAACATGGGACTAAACTATGCACTTCTGAATAACCAACAAATCACAGAAGAAATCAAAAAAGAAATCAAAATTTGCATAGAAACATAGGAAAGTGAAAACACGGCAACCCCAAACCTATGGGATTCAGTAAACAGTGCTAAAGGGAAAGTTCACAGCAATACAAGCCTAACTCAAGAAACAAGAGAAAAATCAAATAAATGGCCTAACTTTACACCTAAAGCAAATAGAAAAAGAAAAATAAAAGAAATGAAGAGCCTCAGGCTTAGTAGAAGGAAAGAAATCATAAAAATTAGGGCAGAAATAAATGAAAAAGAAAACAAAGGAGACTATAGCAAAAATCAACAAAACTGAAAGCTGGCTCTTTGAAAAGATAAATGAAATACATAAACCATTAGCTAGAGTCATCAAGAAAAAAAGGGAGAAGAATTAAATCTACAAAATTAGAAATGAAAATGGAGAAATCATAACAGACAACATGGTAATACAAAGGATCATAAGAGACTACTATCAGCAATTATATGACAATAAAATGGACAACTTCGAAGAAATGGACGAATTCATAGAAAAGTATAACCTTCCAAAACTGAACCAGGAAGAAATAGAAAACCTTAACAGACCCACCACAAGCACAGAAATCAAAACCGTAATCAAAAATCTTTCAACAAACAAAAGCCCAGGACCAGATGGCTTCACAGCTGAAGTCTACCAAAAATTTACAGAAGAGCTAACACCTATCCTACTCAAACTCTTTCAGAAAATTGCAAAGGATGGTAAACTGCCTAACTCATTCTCTGAGGCCACCATCACCCTAATACCAAAACCAAATAAAGATGCCACACACACAAAAAGAAAACTACAGGCCAATATCACTGATGAACATAGATGTAAAATTCCTCAACAAAATTCTAGCAAAGAGAATCCACAACATATTTAAAAGATGATACATCATGACCAAGTGGGCTTTATTCCAGGGTTGCAAGATTCTTCAATATTCACAAATCAAACAATATGATATACCACATTAACAAATTGAAAGATAAAAACCATATGTTTATCTCAATAGATGCAGAGAAAGCCTTTGACAAAATTCAACATCCATTTATGATAAAAAACCCTCCTGAAAGCAGGCATAGAAAGAACATATCTCAACATAATAAAAGCCATATATGACAAACCCACAGCAAGCATTATCCTCAATGGTGAAAAATTGAAAGCATTTCCTTTAAAGTCAGGAACAAGACAAGGGTGCTCACTCTCACCACTACTATTCATCATAGTTTTAGAATTTTTAGCCACAGCAATCAGAGAAGAAAAAGAAATAAAAACAATCCAGATTGGAAAAGAAGAAGTAAAACTCTCACTGTTTGCNAGTCATATCTGACTCTGTGTGACCCCATAGATGGCAGCCCACTAGGCTTCCCTGTCCCTGAGATTCTCCAGGCAAGAACACTGGAGTGGGTTGCCATTTCCTTCTCCAATGCAGGAAAGTGAAAAGTGAAAGTGAAGTTGCTCAGCAAGGGAAAAGCAACAAATAACACACAAGGGGATCCCCACAAGGATAACAGCTGATCTTTCAATAGAAACTCTCTAGGCCAGAAGGGAATTGCAGGACATACTTAAAGTGATGAAAGAGAAGAACCTACAACCCAGATTACTATACCCAGCAAAGATGTCATTCAAATATGAAGGAGAAATCAAAAGTTTTACAGACAAGCAAAAGCTGAGAGAATTCAGCACCACCAAACCAGCTCTTCAACAAATGCTAAAGGACTTCTCTAGACACGAAACACAGAAAAGGTTTATAAACTCAAACCTAAATCAACAAATTAATTGGCAATGGGATCATACTTATCAATAATTACCTTAAATGTAAATTGGTTGAATGCCCCAACCAAAAGACAAAGATTGGCTAGACTGAATAAAAACAAGACCCCTAAATATGCTGTATACAAGAGACCCACCTCAAGCCAAGGGACACATACAGACTGAAAATGAAGGGCTGGAAAAAGATATTTCATGCAAATGGAAACCAAAAGAAAGCAGGAGTAGCAATACTCATATCAGATAAAATAGACTTTGAAATAAAGGCCATGAAAAGAGACAAAGAAGGACACTATATAATGATCAAAGGATCAATCCAAGAAGAAGATATAACAAATATAAATATATATGCACCCAATATAGGAAACACCACAAAATATAAGGCAAATACTGGCAAGTATGAAAGGGGAAATTAACAGTAACACAATAATAGTGGGAGACTTTAATACCCCACTCTCACCTATGGATAGATCAATCAAACAGAAAATTAACATGGAAATACGAATTTTAAATGATACAATGGGCCAGTTAGACCTGATTGAGATCTATAGGACATTTACCTCAAAACAATGAATTTCACCTTTTTCTCAAGTGCACACGGAACATTCTCCAGGATAGATCACACCCTGGGCCATAAATCTAGCTTGGGTAAATTCAAAAAATTGAAATAATTTCAAGCATCTTTTCTGAGCACAGTATAGTAAGATTAGATGTCAATTACAGGAAAAAAGCTTTTAAAAATACAAACATGGGACTAAACTATGCACTTCTGAATAACCAACAAATCACAGAAGAAATCAAAAAAGAAATCAAAATATGCAAAGAAACATAGGAAAGTGAAAACACGGCAACCCCAAACCTATGGGATTCAGTAAACAGTGCTAAAGGGAAAGTTCACAGCAATACAAGCCTAACTCAAGAAACAAGAGAAAAATCAAATAAATGGCCTAACTTTACACCTAAAGCAAATAGAAAAAGAAAAATAAAAGAAATGAAGAGCCTCAGGCTTAGTAGAAGGAAAGAAATCATAAAAATTAGGGCAGAAATAAATGAAAAAGAAAACAAAGGAGACTATAGCAAAAATCAACAAAACTGAAAGCTGGCTCTTTGAAAAGATAAATGAAATACATAAACCATTAGCTAGAGTCATCAAGAAAAAA
The DNA here is from genome assembly GCA_006410615.1 of Neotragus moschatus. NCBI lineage: Eukaryota > Metazoa > Chordata > Mammalia > Artiodactyla > Bovidae > Neotragus > Neotragus moschatus. The sequence goes on from SJYA01010533.1 coordinate 8,838, forward strand.
AGGGAGAAGAATTAAATCTACAAAATTAGAAATGAAAATGGAGAAATCATAACAGACAACATGGTAATACAAAGGATCATAAGAGACTACTATCAGCAATTATATGACAATAAAATGGACAACTTCGAAGAAATGGACGAATTCATAGAAAAGTATAACCTTCCAAAACTGAACCAGGAAGAAATAGAAAACCTTAACAGACCCACCACAAGCACAGAAATCAAAACCGTAATCAAAAATCTTTCAACAAACAAAAGCCCAGGACCAGATGGCTTCACAGCTGAAGTCTACCAAAAATTTACAGAAGAGCTAACACCTATCCTACTCAAACTCTTTCAGAAAATTGCAAAGGATGGTAAACTGCCTAACTCATTCTCTGAGGCCACCATCACCCTAATACCAAAACCAAATAAAGATGCCACACACACAAAAAGAAAACTACAGGCCAATATCACTGATGAACATAGATGTAAAATTCCTCAACAAAATTCTAGCAAAGAGAATCCACAACATATTTAAAAGATGATACATCATGACCAAGTGGGCTTTATTCCAGGGTTGCAAGATTCTTCAATATTCACAAATCAAACAATATGATATACCACATTAACAAATTGAAAGATAAAAACCATATGTTTATCTCAATAGATGCAGAGAAAGCCTTTGACAAAATTCAACATCCATTTATGATAAAAAACCCTCCTGAAAGCAGGCATAGAAAGAACATATCTCAACATAATAAAAGCCATATATGACAAACCCACAGCAAGCATTATCCTCAATGGTGAAAAATTGAAAGCATTTCCTTTAAAGTCAGGAACAAGACAAGGGTGCTCACTCTCACCACTACTATTCATCATAGTTTTAGAATTTTTAGCCACAGCAATCAGAGAAGAAAAAGAAATAAAAACAATCCAGATTGGAAAAGAAGAAGTAAAACTCTCATTGTTTGCAAAAGACATGATCTTCTACATAGAAAATCCTAAAGACTCCACCAGAAAATTGCTAGAGCTGATCAATAAATATAGTAAAGTTGCAGGATATAAAATTAACAGAGAAAATCCCTTGCATTCCTATACACAAACAACGAGAAAACAGAAAGAGAAATTAAGGAAACAATTCTATTTACCATTGTGATGAAAAGAATAAAATACTTAGGAATAAATCTACCTAAAGAAACAAAAGACCTACATATAGAAAACTACAAAACACGGTGAAAGAAGGCAAAGTTGACACAAATACATGGAGAAATATATCATATTTATGGATAGGAAGAATCAATATGGTGAAAATGAGTATACTACTCAAAGCAATCTATAGATTGATGCAATCTCTATCAAGTCAGCAATGCTATTTTTCACAGAACTAGAACAAATAATTTCACAATTTGTATGGAAATACAAAAAAACCTCGAATACCCAAAGCAATCTTGAGAAAGAAGAAGGGAACTGGGGAAATCAACCTGCCTGACTTCAGGCTATATTACAAAGCTACAGTCATCAATACAGTATGGTACTGGCACAAAGACAGAAATGTAGATCAATGGAACAAAATAGAAAACCCAGAGATAAATTCACACACCTATGGACACTTCATCTTTGACGAAAGAGGCAAGAATATACAGTGGGGAAAAGACAATCTCTTTAACAAGTGGTGCTGAGAAAAGAGGTCAACCAATTGTAAAAGAAGGAAACTAAAACACTTTCTAACACCATACAAAAAAAAATAAATTAAAAATGGATTAAAGATCTAAATTTAAGACCAGAAACTATAAAATGCCTAGAGGAAAATATAGGCAAAACACTCTTTTCCATAAATCACAGCAAGATCCTCTCTGACCCACCTCCCAGAGTAATGGAAACAAAAGCAAAAATAAGCAAATGGGACCTAATTAAACGTAAAAGCTTTTGCACAACTAAATAAACTATAAGCAAGGTGAAAAGACAGACTTCATAATTGGAGAAAATAATAGCAAATGAAGCAACTGACAATGTAATAGTGAAATCACTCAATCATGTCCAACTTTTTGCAATCCCATGGACTGTAGCCTATCATGCTCCTCCCTCCACGGGATTTTCCAGGCAAGAGTACTGGAGTGGGTTGCCATTTCCTTCTCCAGAGGATCTTCCCAACCCAGATGTTGAACCTGGGTCTCTTGCATTGTAGGCAGACGCTTTACCATCTGAGCCACCAGGGAAGTGACTGACAAAAAATTAATCTCAAAAATATACAAGCAGCTCATGCAGCTCAATTTCAGAAAAATAAACGACCCAATCAAAAAATGGGCCAAAGAACTAAACAGACATTTCTCCAAAGAAGACATACAGATAACTAACAAACACATGAAAAAATGCTCATCATCACTCATCATCAAAGAAATGCAAATCAAAACCACAATGAGGTACCATCTCACGCTGGTCAGAATGACTGCTATCAAAAAGTCTACAAACAATAAATGCTGGAGAGGGTGTGGAGAAAAGGGAACCCTCTTACACTGTTGGTGAGAATGCAAACTAGTAACCACTATGGAGAACAGTGTGGAGTTTCCTTAAAAAACTGGAAATAGAACTGCCATATGCCCAGCAGTCCCACTGCTGAGCATACACACGGAGGAAACCAGAATTGAAAGAGACACGTGTACCCCAGTGTTCATTGCCACATTGTTTACAATAGCTAGGACATGGAAGCAACCTAGATGTCCACTGGCAGATGGATGGATAAGGAAGTTTTGGTACATATACACAATAGAATATTACTCAGCTATAAAAAAGAATACATTTGAGTCAGTTCAAATGAGATGGATAAAACTGAAGCCTATTATACAGAGTGAAGTAAGTCAGAAAGAAAAACACCCATACAGTATATTAGTGCATATATTTGGAATTTAGAAACATGATAATGATGACCCTACATGCGAGATAGCATAAGCAACACAGATGTAAAGAACAGACTTTTGGACCCTGTGAAAGAAGGCAAGGATGAGATGATTTGAGAGAATAGCATTGAAACATGTATATTACCATATATGTAATAGATTGCCAGTCCAGGTTAGGTGTATGAGACAGGGCGCTCAGAGCCAGTGTACTGGATGACCCTGAGGGATGGGATACAGAGAGAGGTGGGAGGGAATTTCAGGATGGGAGACACATGTACAGCCACGGCTGATTCATGTCAAAGTATGGCAAAAACCACTACAATATTGTAAAGTAATTCCCCTCTAATTAAAATAAATTAATTAATTAAAAAATTTAAATGCAGAATTACCATATGACTCAACAATTCCACTGTGAGATATTGTTTTATTGTTCAGTCATGGCTGACTCTTTGCAACACCATGGACTGCAGCATGCCAGGCTTCCCTGTCCTTCACCATCTCCTGGAACTTGCTCAAACTCATGTCTATTGAGTCAGTGATACCATCCAACCATCTCATCTTCTGTTGTCCCCTTCTTCTGCTTGAAAACAGATGTTCCAAAAAAAAGATACATAAATTTTTATAGCATAACTTCTCAAAGAGACCCAGTTTGTCTCTCACATTTGACCATTGTCCCCAGCTTCTGTATCTGCTTCTGCCCTGTGGGATTACTCTTCAGGGCAGACTGGATGCTGGTGGTTTTTCTGCCTATATGGGGGCACAGCTATGAGCTGTGGTAGAGTGGCTATTGTAGGAAGTCTTGGCTGCTTCTGGGGTCCCACTTGGGTAAGTATCAGCAATGGCCAACACCACCTCACCCAGACTCTGCCCCAGGAATGGGTTGCATCTACAGCCTGGTCAAATCTTTTTTCTGGTTCTGGGCACCTGAGATTCAGCACCATGTTGCAGCATGAAACGAGTCAGTCCAGAGAGTTCACCAGGCCTGGGACTGGAGAATGTAACAAGGCAGTTGCAGGAATCGCAATGGCTGCTAGAACAGGTTTTTTCTGCCCTTTCTGGGAACAAACCAGTAGGCACATGATTTTCAGGAGCAGAGTTCAGGCTTCTCCAACCTTTCTACCTGTTTCAGTCATTCTCTTATCCAGCCAAGACGATTTGTCTCCTCAGCATAGGACCCCAACAAATGACACTGGGAAAACTGGAAATTCTCATTTACAAAAAATAAAATTGGACCATTACCTTATGCCATATACAAAAATTAATTTAAAACTAGTTAAATACTTAAACATAAGAACTGAAAAATAAGACATAGGGAAAACTCTTCATGATAATTGTGTTTGAAAATGGTTTCTTAGACATTACAACAAAAACACAGACAACAAAAGCAAAACCTAGAAAAATGGATTATATCAGATCTAAAAACTTGTCTGCAACAAAGGAAACAATTAATAGAGTAAAAAGGAAATCCCTGGAATATGATAAGTTATGTTATTTGCAAAGCATATATTGATAGGGGATTAATATCAGAATATATAAAGAACACCTTCATCTCAACAAAAAAAGACAATCTAATTTTAAAATTGTTAAAAAAAAAAACTTGAAAAATGTTTCTCCAAAAAGATATACAAATAAACAGCAATCACACAAAAATATGTTCAACATCATTGACTGTTGTTGTTCAGTCGCCAAGTCACGTCCAACTCTCTGCAACCCCATAAACTGAAGCATGCCAGGTTTCCCTGTCCTTCACTATCTCCTTGAGTTTGCTCAAACTCATGTCCATTGAGTCAGTGGCACCATCCAACCATCTCATCCTCTGTCCCTTCCCTCTACTCTTGCCCTCAATTTTTCCCAGCAACAGAGTCTTTTGGACTAAATTGGCCCTTTGCATCAGGTGGCCAAAATATTGAAACTTCAGCTTCAGTATCAATTCTTCCAATGAATATTCCAGGCTGATTTCCTTTAGAATTGACTGATTTGATCTCCTTTCTGTCCAAGGGACTCTCAAGAGTCCTCCCCAGCACCAGAATTTGAAAGCATAAGTTCCTGTTTAGAGAAAATACAAATCCAAACCACAATATGATATCACTTCACACACGGTATAGTGGCCAATTTAAAAACAAACAAACAAACGTAAAATAACTAGTGCTGGTGAGGATGTGGAGAAATTGATACCCTCATGTATTCTTGTTGAGAATGTAAAAGGGTGTGGCATCATGTAAAAAGAAGAGAATTCCTTCAAAAGTTAACAATAGGATTAATATATAATTCAGTAATCATAGTTCTGGATGTATATCCAAAAGAAGTAAAAACAAGATCTTGAAGAGATATTTGCACAGCAGTGTTCATTTCATCACTATTCACATTAGTCAAAAAGTGGAAGCAAGCTAAATGTCAGTAGACCGCTGAAAGAATAAATAAAATATAGTATATAATACAATAGAATGTTATTCAAGGTTAAAAAAGGAAGAAATCATATCATATGTCACAACATGAATGAACCATGAGGACATTACACTGTGTGAAAAAAAGACAGTCATAAAAAGGCACATAAAAATTACACACACATATATGAGGCATCTATAATAATGAGATTCATAGAAACAAAAAGTAGAATGTTGGTACAAAGTGATGAGAAGAGGGAGAAGTGGAAAAACTGCTGTTCACTCTGTAAAGAGTTTCTTTGTAAGATGAACAAGTACTAGAGTTCTGCTGTACAGCATTGTAAATACATTCAACTCTGCTTAAATGTACCTGAAAAATGGTTTATATGGTAAACCTTATGTTGTATGTATTTACTACCCTTAAAATAATCTTTTTAGCAATCAAACTCTTAGAAAGGAGAAATAGAATGGTGGTTATCAGAGATGTGGAGAAGGAGAAAAAGGGAATAGTTCAATAGGTATATAGTGTTGGTGTTGCAAGATAAGAGAAAGTTCTAGAGATCTGTATACAACAATGTGCATATAGTTAATACTACTATGTGTGTACGTGTGTGTGTGTGTGATCAGTAGTGTCCATCTCTTTGCAACATCATGGACTGTAGCTTGCCAGGCTCCTCTGTCTATGGAATTTTTCAGGCAAGAATATTGGAGTGGGTTGCCATTTCTTCCTCCAGGGGATTTTCCTGACCTAGGGTTCAAAACCGTGTCTCTTGGGTCTGTAAATTTAAAAATCCTTTAAATGATCATTTTTATGTTATCTTTATTTACCACAATAATATAAAAGAATGGGTTTAAATTTTGTCATCCTTTTCCCTTAACAACTGTATGATAACATGATGATTATTATTTAACCACATTATTATTTAATGTGGTTGATTGTTGAATACTGAAACTATCTTGAATGCTGAGAATAAAATCCACTGGACTAATTATTTAATAAAGGTATATAATTTTTGTGCATTTTTGAATTTTATTTGTTGGGTATTTTTTAGGAATTTTGACATCTGGAGTTATGAAAGATATTGTTTTATAGATTTTGTTGCGGTTCTGTCTTTCTCCAGTTTGAGTATCAGAATAACACTAACTTAATAAAAAGAATTGTGAAGTATTCACTTCTTTTCTATTTTTTAGTAGATATTGCAGAGAATTGGTGTTTATACTTCAAAAGTTTGGTAGAATTCTCCAATGAAAATACAAGGCTCTGGAGATTACTTTTTAAATAAAAATTCAATGTCATTAACGGTAACAGAGCTATTGAAATTGTATTTTTCATACTGAGTACATTTTGGTGTGTTTTCTGAGCAATTGTCAAGAATTTGTTTAGTGTAGTACTTTCATGTTATCCTTTCATTTTTTTCAGAGTCCAACATGATATTCTGTTTCATTCCTGGCATTGTGAATTTGTTTCTTCTCTTTTTTTCCTTATCAATATTGATAGAAGTTAGTGAATTTAATAGTCAAGTTGGTTAATGATATTTTCAAGTAGCAAACTATATGCTTCATTGATTTTAGCTTTATTTTTCTGATTTTAACTTCATTATCTTCTCCTCTTTATCATTCCCTTTCTTCTACTAATGAACTAGTAGTCATTGTAGGAGTTATCAGTTCAGTTCAGTTCAGGTGCTCAGTCATGTCCAACTCTTTGCGACCCCGTGGACTGCAGTACACCTGGCTTCCCTGTCCATCACCAACTCCTGGAGCTTACTGTCATTCTTTTTCTAGATTTCTCAAGTGAGAGATTGGAATATTGCTTGGATATTTTTCCTCTTTTCTAATGTATGTATCGAGTGCTCTAAATTACCCTTTCAACAATACTTTAGTGTGTTCCAGAAATTATGATACATTGAATTCTATTTTTAGTCAATGTATTTTTTAAATTTTCCTTGAGACTTTCTCTTTGACTCATGGATTATTTACAAGTGTCTTGCTTACTTTCCAAATGTTTGTAGGTTTGCCTGTCCTTTAAAAATTTTTTATTTATTGTCAGATTCTGTTGTGGTTGGAAAACACACAGTATATGCTTTTGATCTTTTTGAAATATTTAGGTTTCTTTTATGGCTCAGGATAATTCTTGTTATAGGTATATGTTTCATATACATATGAAAAAAGAATGTATATTCTAGTATTGTTGGGGAAATTATTTTATAAAGATCTATTAGATACTGTTGATTGAACTTCTGTTGGGTTTTATATTCTTGTCGGTTTTCTGAATAGTTGTTCTATCCATTGTTGAGAGAGGTGTGTTGACATTTCCAACCGAAATATTCCATCACTATTTGAAAAGAAGAGTGGTATTATGGCAGATATCTGTTCCTTAATTATTCTTTTTTTAATAATTATTCTGATTTCCTCTGTTTTTTTCATTGTAACTTGGGCTAATGAGGAAACTAGTCTTTCACAGAGTGAGGAGATAAAAAATTCATAAGACAGTGTGTGTGCACATGGGGCAGGGGTGTGTCAAGGCTTTGGGCATTCTGAAGATATTGCCTCAATCAGCACCTTCACTTGCTGTGACCCAAATGTTACACTTAAAAAGATAGTTTTAGATCCTGACCAAACATCCAACAGAAGTATCACTTTGTTTCTTTCCCTTTGCCTTTCATCTCTTCCCTGAAAGATGTGTGATATAGGATTTGATAATCTTAGAACCTGAAAGGATCCTTAGGACACAATCTCGTATCTGTTTGGTTTTTACCCCGTAGACAATAGGGTTCATAGTGGGAGGTAGGAGCAGGTAAATATTGGCCACAATTATGTGACAAGATGAAGGAATTGTATGGCTCCCAAAGCGATTAAAAAAGAAACAGAAGAAGGCTGGGCTGTAGGAGAATACTATAGCACAGATGTGAGCAGTGCAGGTGCTGAAGGCCTTCCACCGAGCTTCTGCTGAGGATAGACTGACCACTGCCCGGAGGATCATGGTGTAGGAGACGGTGATGCACAGGATATCAAAGCCTCCAATTAGGAAGGCAGCCATCAGACCATAGATAACATTGATCTTGATATTTCCACAAGATAGCTTGGCTACAGATAGCTGGTCACAGTAGGTATGGTGTATTATGTTGCCTCTGCAGTAGGGTAGTCGCTTGGTGAAGAAAACCAAGGGAATGATAAGAAATACTGCTCTCAGCAAAGTGGCAACCCCAACCTTTGCAATGACAGGATTGGTGAGGATAGTTGAATAGCGCAGAGGGTAGCAGATGGCCACATAGCGGTCCAGGGCCATAAGCATGAGCACCCCAGATTCCATCCCTGTGAAGGTGTGAATAAAGAACATCTGGACCAAACATTCTTCAAAGCTGATTTCCTTGAGCTGGAACCAGAAGATGCAAAGAGCTTTAGGGGTGGTACTAGAGCACATGACAAGATCAGTTAGGGAAAGCATGGCCAAGAAGTAATACATGGGTCTGTGTAGTGAGTCCTCATAGTGAATGAGGTAGAGGAGTCCACAGTTCCCTACCATAGCTACAACATACATGGAGCAGAATGCGAAGGAAATCCACAGGTGCATGTCCTCCAGTCCTGGGACCCCATTAAGAATAAAACAGGCTGGTGTCACATTTGTTTGGTTCAGCATTATCATGATCAGGCTGGTATAGCCACTAAGAAGCTTATATGGTTTCACTTTTATTTTTTGTTTTGTTTTGCTTTTTGACCCTCCTAGATTTAGAAAAAAGAAAAAGAAATCTCAGTTGAGGTTTCTCTATCTGTCTCTGTTAAATTTGCATTTTAAATCAAAGAATCAAACATTTTAATGCCAGGAAATATTTATTTACACATAGCTTAAACCAGGTATATAGTCTTTGTTAATTCATTAAATGATCAATTCATCAGATGATCAATTCATTCAACAAATATATATGTATCACCTATTATATGCCAGGCACTATCACATATATTGCAACAACATTATTTTGAACAAAAGAAAAAATTCCTATAATTGATAAATAAGAATCTTAAAATAGATAAATCTTCATAAAGTTTTAATTATATTAATTGGTTTCAGTCTTTCTAATTAATTTTTGTTTAATACCATTTAAATGTTAATTACTGTACACATCTCCTTTTGCATGTTTTCTTAAGGAAAATCTCATTAGTTACTCATCAGTGACACAATAGACATGGTTAGGATGCATTTAATATTGCTCTTATTTCTAACAGAGTTCATATCTATGTTTACTGTAAACCAGGCACAGTTCTAGGATTTTACAAAGATTAACTCATTTAGTCGTCACTACAAGCTCAGAAAGTAATCTATTAATCTGTACTTTGCTGCTGTTGTGATTCAGTCTCTAAGTCGTGTCTGACTCTTTGTGACCCAATGAACTGCAGCACTCCAGGCTTCCATGTCTTTCACTAACTCCTTGAGTTTGATCAAACTCACATCCACTGAGTTGATGATACCATCCAATCATCTCATTCTCTGTCAACTCCTTCTCCTCCTGTCCTCAATCTTTCCTAGCATCAGGATCTTTTCCAACGAGCTGGCTCTTTGCATCAAGTGGTCAAAGTTTTGGAGCTTCAACTTCAGCATCAGTCCTTCCTATGAATATTCAGAGTTGATTTCCTTTAGGATTGACTGGTTTGATCCCTTTGCTGTCCAAGAGACATTCAAGAGTCATCTCCAACACCAGAACTCAAAAGCATCAATTCTTTGGCTCTTAATCTTTTTAATGGTTTGTACTTTATAAATGAGTAAATGGAAACCCTTGGTAGAAATTTTTTTCATACATAAATGTCATAGGTTTTTTTCAAATTCTAGCCTTAGGTATAGGTATTAATAATATTTTGATCCTTTTGAAACTACCTCTCCTTCCTTTGTTTTTCTTCATTTAATTACTTTCTGGCTCTGAAATAGTTAAGAAAATTTTATAGTGTCTGTGCTTTCAAGTTTAATGCTGATAATGGTGATGAGTAAAGGGAATATTTCATGCAAAGATGAGCACAATAAAGGACAGAAATAGTATGGACCTAACAGAAGCAGAACATATTAAGAACAGTTGACAAGAATACAGAAGAATTATACAAAAAAGATCTTCATGACCCAGATAACCACAATGGTGTGATCTCTCATCTAGAGCCAGACATCCTGGAATGCAAAGTCAAGTGGGCTTTAGAAAGTATCACTATGAACAAAGATAGTGGAGGTGATGGAATTAAGGTTGAGCTATTTCAAATTCTAAAAGATGATGCTAAGAAAGTACAGCACTCAATGTGCCAGCAAATTTAGAAAATGCAGCAGTGGCCACAGGACTGGTAAAGGTCAGTTTTCATTCCAATCCCAAAGAAAGGCAATGCCAAAGAATGCTCAAACTACCGTATAGTTGCACTCATCTCACACACTAGCAAAGTGATGCTCAAAATTCCCCAAGCCAGGCTTCAGCAATACGTGAACCGTGAACTTCCAGATGTTCAAGGTGGATTTAGAAAAAACAGAGGAACCAGAGATCGAATTGCCAACATTCATTGAATCACTGAAAAAGCAAGGAGAGTTCCAGAAAAACATCTACTTCTGCTTTATTGACTATGCCAAAGCCTTTGACTGTGTGAATCACAACAAACTATGCAAAATTCTGAAAGAGATGGGAATACCAGACTACTTGAACTATCTCCTGAGAAATCTGTATGCAGGCCAGGAAGCAACAGTTAGAACTGGACATGGAACAACAGACTGGTTTAAATTGGGAAAAGATTATGTCAAGGCTGTATATTGTCACCCTGCTTATTTAACTTATATGCAGAGTACATCATGCAAAATGCCAGGCTGGAAGAAGCACAAGCTGGAATCAAGATTGATGGGAGAAATACCAATAGCCTCAGATATGCAGATTACACTACCCTTATGGCAGAAAGTGAGGAATAACTAAAGAGCCTCTTGATGAAAGTGAAAGAGGAGAGTGAAAAAGTTGGCTTAAAACTCAACATTCAAAAAACTAAGATCATGACATCTGGTCCCATCACTTCATGGCAAATAGATGGGGAAACAGATGTAACAGTGGTAGACTATTTTTGGGGGGTCCAAAATCACTTCAGATGGTGACTGCAGCCATGAAATTAAAAGATGTTTGCTCCTTGAAAGAAAAGCTATGACCAACCTAGACAGCACATTAAAAAAGTAAAGGCATTACTTTACCGGCAAAGATTCATCTAGTCAAAGCTATTGTTTTTCCAGTAGTCATGTATGGATGTGAGAGTTGGACTATAAAGAAAGCTGAGTGCCAGAGAGTTGATGTTTTTGAAGTATGATGTTGGAAAAGACTCTTGAGAGTCCCTTAGACTTAAAGGAGATCCAACCAGTCCATCTTAAAGGAAATCAATCTTAAATATTCATTGAAGGGACTGATGCTGAAGCTGAAACTCCAATATTTTGGTCACCTGATGTTAAGAACTGACTCATCTGAAAAGATCATGATGCTGGGAAAGACTGAAGGTGGGAGGAGAAGGGGATGCCAGAGGATGAGATGGTTGGATGGCATCACCGACTCAATGGATATGAGTTTGAGTAGGCTCCAGGAGTTGGTGATGGATAGGGAATACTGGAATGCTTTAATCCATGGGGTTCTAATGGGTCAGACATGACTGAGCTACTGAACTGAACTGACTGATATCTTTTTGTGTGTGTGAAGTCATTTACTGACCATTGTGAATCTGGAAATTTATGGCCATGAACTTTCATTTTAGAAATTTTCTTCTATTAACTTTTGATCATTTCTTCCCATCCATGGTCCTTGTTATTTTACTACAATTACTTTTTGCCAGATATTGAATCTTCTGGGCTTTTTCTTCTCTTTATGTTTAAAAATTTTCTCATCTTGAATCAATTCATTTTTTGGATTCATTTTCTAGAAAATTCAACTATGTTTTCCAAAATCACACTAACACTACACTTCTGTGTAGTGCTATTGTTGATGGATTTTACAAGATCTTACTTTCTATGAATTTTGTGACTCTAAGAACAATGTTTTCATATATACTTAATACACATATGTTATATATGTGTATATTATATATATGTATGCTTCAAATGTATTATTTCCATAATGTCTGTCCCAATTTTTATTTGTAAAGATATTTTGCCTTTTATTTGAAAGTGTTACTGAAATGTATGATAACCATTGACTATTAATTTATGCTTAAGAAAGAGGTTGTAGAAAGTTTCTGATTCTAAATACCAGTGATTGGTGAGTCTCATCAACTGGTAGCATATATTTTGAGTCCTCAGGTTGGAACTTCTGCTTCGTTGGAGACAGTTATCAGGTTCATAGCTTTTTTACTGAGGAGTTTTCATGGTTTGCCGAAAAAAATCCAGTAATCTACATCCTGGAGGGTTACATAACAGGCTGCCAGTGATCTTGAAATGATCTCACGCTTCAATGTGAATATGAGATTCAACCTTCCCATATTTAATGATGCTTCATTCTTGACCTTTATCACACCTGAAATATATGCATTTATATTACCTGTTAAACTTTCTTCCCAGAATAAACTTCCAGTCACCATAAAATAAAAGTACCAGTGTTTAAAATGGTAGATGTATTAGAGCTATCAGATTGTTCCTTAGTCAGTTTTTCTACCTACATTTTGATTTTATCTTCATGTATTTATACCAAGGATGACAGGTTAAACCACTGCAAAAGGAAAGTTTTTGGAAATAGTAAAGCAATATAGGATAATCATGTTTCTTAAAGCACTCTTTAAATCACTGTTCCTATGCCACTGTGAAAACCTTCAGTTCAGTTCAGTCTTTCAGGTGTGTCTGACTCTTTGCAACCCCATGGACTGCAGCACGCCACGCCTCCCTGTCCATTGCCAACTCCCAGAGTTTACTCAAACATGAAAACCTTACACTAACATAAGAGCAGATAGAAATGAAAACTAGGTAAACTTAGAGTTGCATCAAGAAAACTTGCTAGGAGAAATGGAAAATTTCTCTTAGACCTGAAGCTTATATTTCTGGCAGACCAAACAGGTAGAGCAATACATTTTTTTTTTTTTGCTTTTGCTTTTTCCTAATCAAATCATACTGACATTTTTAGCTTTATGAATTTACACTCTTCTCTCCTTTTTTTCACTCCCCCATCCTTTCCAAAATAACCTCTATATTACATTTTTCATGAAGATTAAACTCTCTTGGACAGGTTAGAGTGCCAATCTCTAAAGCTTCTTAATATGATATAATTTGCAAAATACTTGGCTTATAGTCACAGAATAAATTTGTAGATGAAATTGTTTTTTCCACTAGCTTAATATCATGATATTATAAAATCTTATTATATTCTTGAATTGTACACAATATAATAAAATTCTTAATACTAAGATTTTACTTCATACTTGCATTGTATAGCAAGACACTTAGTACATATTAGATGTCAATAAATATTTTTAATGAATTAACAGATTATGAATTATACTTTTATACTTGACTTTAAACATTGTTAAACTAAATGTTGTAGTCCAAACATTATTATTTGGAAGATATAAAGTAACCACCAGAAGAAACAAAATATAATATGTATCTAATGTGAGTGAAGTCACTCAGTCCTGTCTGACTCTGCGATCCCATGGACTGTAGTCTACTAGGCTTCTCTGTCCGAATTTTCCAGGCAAGAGTATTGGAGTGGGTTGCCAATTCCTTCTCCAATATGTATCTAATAAATCACCAGAAATTGTACATGCCCCCAAAACACATAATAAGGTGGAGAAAACAAAAGAAATCTCAAGAAAGCAAGAAAAATAATGTGATAGACAGAATAAACATATTTGTTTGCAAATAGGATCAATCGTTTTATTTTTTAAGACACATATATTTAAAAAGAGGCATGTCAGAAAGAAAACCATGCTGAAAGTATTCCCAAAGTTTTATGGAAAACAGAAAACACCGAAATAATATAAATACATCAAGAAATTTGGGAGGAAGTACTGATTTCAGGCAATGCCGAAATGAAAGCAAGAAAATGTTGGATTAAGATCACTTTTGAGAAAAATAGACAAAGACTTGATACAGAGTAGTTAATGTATCAAACTGTTCCTTCTTTAGGTACTAAAATAAATTCTGCCCAGTTTATTGAGCCACAGGTGAAGTTTCAAAATTGGGCGTCATTTAAACCATGTCACAGCTTATTTGCTGATCCTCCATTTCTTATTTTAGTGCCATTGATGTTGCTTTAAATTATTAAGACCAAGAGTAGCAAAAGCTTTACATGTCACACTTTGGAAATAAAGAATACTATGGATTTACAATATAAGAGTTGTGTTTCCATGAATACCAAAATTGCAATCAATTTTCTTTCTGTCAGGCTTGTAAAAGTACATCTTATGTTTGAATATGATATATATTTTTCAGATTACTTTCATGGATGTACTAAAAGAAATAAAAATGCTATAAAAATCACAGGTATGTATATAGGTCCATATGTTTATGCATATATATAATAACCATTGAAATAAAATAGAAACTGAAATTTGTTTTTGATAAATATTTAGCTAGTGTGTACTAAATTGCCATAAATTGTTGGAAAAATAGTATCAACATTCATTTCTGTTTCTTAACACATTTGAACAGTAGAGAAATCAGGAAAATATAAATATTCATAACTGAAAAATAAACAGTATATTTACTGACTTGCTCCATTCCGAAGAATATTTTTTCCTAAATATCACGTAAGTATCCTGTTTTAATTTTTGTGTGTTCTTTACAAAGATATGCATTTTCAATTACCAAAACTTTTTTGTTACAATTAAAAATTGAGTCCTATGGAAGCAACCTAGATGTCCATCAACAGATGAATGGATAAGAAAGCTCTGGTACATATACACAATGGAGTATTACTCAGCCATCAAAAAGAATACATTTGAACCAGTTCTAATGAGGTGGATGGAACTGGAGCCAATTATACAGAGTGAAGTGAGCCAGAAAGAAAAACACCAATACAGTATACTGACACATATATATGGAATTTAGAAAGATGGTGGTGTTAAACATGTACGCGAGACAGCAAGAGAAACACAGATGTGTAGAACAGCCTTTTGGACTCCGTGGGAGAGGAAGAGGGTGGGAGGATTTGGGAATATGGCATTGTAACATGTATGATATCATAGGGGAAACGGATTGCCGATCTAGGTTCGATGCAGAAGGCTTGGGACTGATGAGTGGGGATGATCTGGAGGGATGGTGTGGGGAGGGAGGGGGAAGGGAGGGGGTCCGGATTGGGAACTCAGGTACACTTATGGCTGATTTACGTCAATATATGGCAAAATGAATACAGTATTGTAAAGCAAAACAAACTAAAAAAATAAAAATTAATAAAATAAAAAAATAAAAAAAAAGAAATCGCTTGACTGAATTTTTCTTTTCTCTATCAGCATTATAGTTGATATAGTTATATTAAGTATGATATGTGTTTAATATATACTTAACAAGTAGAGAATATATTTAATAGGAAAATAAATTTAATACAAGTAGAAAGTATTTTATAATTTTAATAAAAATTCAATACTTACTTGAATTAAAATGCTGAGTAGTTCATGAAACTAAGTACAAACATGATTATCAATATAGAGGAGAAATCAACCCTGTTCAACATCCAGGCTTATATACAAGTGGGAAGGAAAAAAGTAAATTTCATGGANTAGGGAATACTGGAATGCTTTAATCCATGGGGTTCTAATGGGTCAGACATGACTGAGCTACTGAACTGAACTGACTGATATCTTTTTGTGTGTGTGAAGTCATTTACTGACCATTGTGAATCTGGAAATTTATGGCCATGAACTTTCATTTTAGAAATTTTCTTCTATTAACTTTTGATCATTTCTTCCCATCCATGGTCCTTGTTATTTTACTACAATTACTTTTTGCCAGATATTGAATCTTCTGGGCTTTTTCTTCTCTTTATGTTTAAAAATTTTCTCATCTTGAATCAATTCATTTTTTGGATTCATTTTCTAGAAAATTCAACTATGTTTTCCAAAATCACACTAACACTACACTTCTGTGTAGTGCTATTGTTGATGGATTTTACAAGATCTTACTTTCTATGAATTTTGTGACTCTAAGAACAATGTTTTCATATATACTTAATACACATATGTTATATATGTGTATATTATATATATGTATGCTTCAAATGTATTATTTCCATAATGTCTGTCCCAATTTTTATTTGTAAAGATATTTTGCCTTTTATTTGAAAGTGTTACTGAAATGTATGATAACCATTGACTATTAATTTATGCTTAAGAAAGAGGTTGTAGAAAGTTTCTGATTCTAAATACCAGTGATTGGTGAGTCTCATCAACTGGTAGCATATATTTTGAGTCCTCAGGTTGGAACTTCTGCTTCGTTGGAGACAGTTATCAGGTTCATAGCTTTTTTACTGAGGAGTTTTCATGGTTTGCCGAAAAAAATCCAGTAATCTACATCCTGGAGGGTTACATAACAGGCTGCCAGTGATCTTGAAATGATCTCACGCTTCAATGTGAATATGAGATTCAACCTTCCCATATTTAATGATGCTTCATTCTTGACCTTTATCACACCTGAAATATATGCATTTATATTACCTGTTAAACTTTCTTCCCAGAATAAACTTCCAGTCACCATAAAATAAAAGTACCAGTGTTTAAAATGGTAGATGTATTAGAGCTATCAGATTGTTCCTTAGTCAGTTTTTCTACCTACATTTTGATTTTATCTTCATGTATTTATACCAAGGATGACAGGTTAAACCACTGCAAAAGGAAAGTTTTTGGAAATAGTAAAGCAATATAGGATAATCATGTTTCTTAAAGCACTCTTTAAATCACTGTTCCTATGCCACTGTGAAAACCTTCAGTTCAGTTCAGTCTTTCAGGTGTGTCTGACTCTTTGCAACCCCATGGACTGCAGCACGCCACGCCTCCCTGTCCATTGCCAACTCCCAGAGTTTACTCAAACATGAAAACCTTACACTAACATAAGAGCAGATAGAAATGAAAACTAGGTAAACTTAGAGTTGCATCAAGAAAACTTGCTAGGAGAAATGGAAAATTTCTCTTAGACCTGAAGCTTATATTTCTGGCAGACCAAACAGGTAGAGCAATACATTTTTTTTTTTTTGCTTTTGCTTTTTCCTAATCAAATCATACTGACATTTTTAGCTTTATGAATTTACACTCTTCTCTCCTTTTTTTCACTCCCCCATCCTTTCCAAAATAACCTCTATATTACATTTTTCATGAAGATTAAACTCTCTTGGACAGGTTAGAGTGCCAATCTCTAAAGCTTCTTAATATGATATAATTTGCAAAATACTTGGCTTATAGTCACAGAATAAATTTGTAGATGAAATTGTTTTTTCCACTAGCTTAATATCATGATATTATAAAATCTTATTATATTCTTGAATTGTACACAATATAATAAAATTCTTAATACTAAGATTTTACTTCATACTTGCATTGTATAGCAAGACACTTAGTACATATTAGATGTCAATAAATATTTTTAATGAATTAACAGATTATGAATTATACTTTTATACTTGACTTTAAACATTGTTAAACTAAATGTTGTAGTCCAAACATTATTATTTGGAAGATATAAAGTAACCACCAGAAGAAACAAAATATAATATGTATCTAATGTGAGTGAAGTCACTCAGTCCTGTCTGACTCTGCGATCCCATGGACTGTAGTCTACTAGGCTTCTCTGTCCGAATTTTCCAGGCAAGAGTATTGGAGTGGGTTGCCAATTCCTTCTCCAATATGTATCTAATAAATCACCAGAAATTGTACATGCCCCCAAAACACATAATAAGGTGGAGAAAACAAAAGAAATCTCAAGAAAGCAAGAAAAATAATGTGATAGACAGAATAAACATATTTGTTTGCAAATAGGATCAATCGTTTTATTTTTTAAGACACATATATTTAAAAAGAGGCATGTCAGAAAGAAAACCATGCTGAAAGTATTCCCAAAGTTTTATGGAAAACAGAAAACACCGAAATAATATAAATACATCAAGAAATTTGGGAGGAAGTACTGATTTCAGGCAATGCCGAAATGAAAGCAAGAAAATGTTGGATTAAGATCACTTTTGAGAAAAATAGACAAAGACTTGATACAGAGTAGTTAATGTATCAAACTGTTCCTTCTTTAGGTACTAAAATAAATTCTGCCCAGTTTATTGAGCCACAGGTGAAGTTTCAAAATTGGGCGTCATTTAAACCATGTCACAGCTTATTTGCTGATCCTCCATTTCTTATTTTAGTGCCATTGATGTTGCTTTAAATTATTAAGACCAAGAGTAGCAAAAGCTTTACATGTCACACTTTGGAAATAAAGAATACTATGGATTTACAATATAAGAGTTGTGTTTCCATGAATACCAAAATTGCAATCAATTTTCTTTCTGTCAGGCTTGTAAAAGTACATCTTATGTTTGAATATGATATATATTTTTCAGATTACTTTCATGGATGTACTAAAAGAAATAAAAATGCTATAAAAATCACAGGTATGTATATAGGTCCATATGTTTATGCATATATATAATAACCATTGAAATAAAATAGAAACTGAAATTTGTTTTTGATAAATATTTAGCTAGTGTGTACTAAATTGCCATAAATTGTTGGAAAAATAGTATCAACATTCATTTCTGTTTCTTAACACATTTGAACAGTAGAGAAATCAGGAAAATATAAATATTCATAACTGAAAAATAAACAGTATATTTACTGACTTGCTCCATTCCGAAGAATATTTTTTCCTAAATATCACGTAAGTATCCTGTTTTAATTTTTGTGTGTTCTTTACAAAGATATGCATTTTCAATTACCAAAACTTTTTTGTTACAATTAAAAATTGAGTCCTATGGAAGCAACCTAGATGTCCATCAACAGATGAATGGATAAGAAAGCTCTGGTACATATACACAATGGAGTATTACTCAGCCATCAAAAAGAATACATTTGAACCAGTTCTAATGAGGTGGATGGAACTGGAGCCAATTATACAGAGTGAAGTGAGCCAGAAAGAAAAACACCAATACAGTATACTGACACATATATATGGAATTTAGAAAGATGGTGGTGTTAAACATGTACGCGAGACAGCAAGAGAAACACAGATGTGTAGAACAGCCTTTTGGACTCCGTGGGAGAGGAAGAGGGTGGGAGGATTTGGGAATATGGCATTGTAACATGTATGATATCATAGGGGAAACGGATTGCCGATCTAGGTTCGATGCAGAAGGCTTGGGACTGATGAGTGGGGATGATCTGGAGGGATGGTGTGGGGAGGGAGGGGGAAGGGAGGGGGTCCGGATTGGGAACTCAGGTACACTTATGGCTGATTTACGTCAATATATGGCAAAATGAATACAGTATTGTAAAGCAAAACAAACTAAAAAAATAAAAATTAATAAAATAAAAAAATAAAAAAAAAGAAATCGCTTGACTGAATTTTTCTTTTCTCTATCAGCATTATAGTTGATATAGTTATATTAAGTATGATATNTGATCTGGAGGGATGGTGTGGGGAGGGAGGGGGAAGGGAGGGGGTCCGGTTTGGGAACTCAGGTACACTTATGGCTGATTTACGTCAATGTATGGCAAAATGAATACAGTATTGTAAAGCAAAACAAACTAAAAAAATAAAAATTAATAAAAAAAAAATTGAGTCCTGTCTTCAATACATTTGCAACACTGTCAGATTCATATTTATATCAGAGTAATATAGTATTAGCCACGAACTAAATAAGACATTTTCCAGAACAAATATAAAATATTTAAATGCATCATAATTTATTTTTCCTTGCAAGGAAAATTAACTAATATTATGCTGTGAATGTATACAGATATATTGATAGTAACATTAGCACATAAATACCTGTTGTTTCTTCTCTATCCCAAACCCTGTAGACAATTAGGTTGCTTTATTACTAGCTAGTCCTAAATCTTTAAAACTCTTGTTTTCTCTCCATGTGACAGTGGACTCTTCCAGGCAAATGATGTTATCTAAAATGGTTGAAATATAGTCATAACTAGGTCTTTCTTAAAAATGAACCAAGAAAAATTAGATGTTCATTTGAGAATGAGAGGAGAGAAGGTAAGAAGCTAGAGTGTTCTGACCATGACTAATACTCTCAACTTGTTTACCTATTTCTTCTTGTGAGGGTGATTTATACCTGATTTCTAGTGCAACTGAATAAATCATTCCTATAGATTAGCTATTCATAAACATGATGAAAATTTACATTGAAGTGCAATCTGAGAATTGGAAAAATAAGCATATTCCCAACCTTTAGTATAATTCTGCCTTCAAATATTGTTATCTGCATTTCTAACAGTATCATAAACCATTTATATGCATTCAAAACTCTCTCCACTTTATCTAATTACCCTAATAATATCCTATCACTACTCCCACTGCTTATTTCCTTAAATACCTTAACTCTGGATAGCAGAACAGTCAACTGAATACGAACTAGTCCAGGTGTTCAGAATCCTGGTTAAAAACATCATGACTGCACAATATATGTACATGCATAGTCTTCAACTTCTATATCCCTTGATATCTAGTCTATTGAACTGGGCATTTAAGAAAAATATGTGTTATATGTCTCAAAGGGATATTTCAGAACACTGAAGGCACAGATGTTTGTATAGCAATCTAGCTAACCTAGTGGGAGGAGGAAAAAGAGTAAAAGTTTTCCACTCTTATAGCAACATGATAATAAATAAAAGATTTATTCCATAGATTTGTATCTATGCATGTGTTTATGTATAAGAATATATTAAATGGAGAGGAATTATAATGAACATAAATCAGTTTCAGTAAAAGTGAATGATTTCAGTATTGTTTCTTTCGCTGGAAGTCATTCTAAGACAGAAGTTGAAAGCTCTTCAATACAGAATGTTTCAATGACTCACATATTCATTAATTTATTCTTTTATTTGTTTTATTTGTCATGTCTCAACCATCATGAGGATCTAGTACTCCCCAAATCATACTGGGAACTCTGCAAAAATCAGAAAACATGCACCCTAATTTTCAAGAAGTTTACTTTCAACTGAATTTGTTGTCCAGTTGCTAAGTCATGTCCGATTCTCTGTGACCGCATGGACTACAATATACTAGGCTTTTCTGTCGTTCATTATCTCTCAGAGTTTTCTCAAAGTCATGTCCATTGAGTTGGTGATACTGAAGGTGATGAATATTGTGGCTTTCTAAAATGATTTCAAAAGTTCTGGCTTGTTATGCATATGTGTAGGTTAGGAATAATTAAATATAAAAATGATGATTAATATAGTAGCAATAATAAAATACAAAAATTGATTCTAGATTTACACTCCTTAAATTAGACAATAAAGGTAATATCCATATATTTTGATTAATATGTAAAAATAAAATGACTTTGGAAGGAGATTAAAAACACCATTAAATTCTGTTAAGTGGAGGTAACATATTCTCTTCTTATAAATATTTCTCTATGAAACTTCTTAATATACATTAGTATATATGTTTTTAACAAAAACTTGGATGACATCATATTAAATATAAACACTGCTATTTTCTTGGGCAGCTAAGTTTTTTATACAAGAAATGGTAATATTAAATATACATAAAATATTTTGCTTGATGTTTTTACTTTTATT
Source organism: Neotragus moschatus (assembly GCA_006410615.1). Lineage (NCBI taxonomy): Eukaryota > Metazoa > Chordata > Mammalia > Artiodactyla > Bovidae > Neotragus > Neotragus moschatus. The sequence continues at coordinate 30,798 of SJYA01010533.1, forward strand.
TTTTAAGATGAAACACATAAAATGAATTATTTTGACAATTAAAAAATGGACAATTCAGCATTTGTTAGTACATTCACAATGATGTGTTGCCGCTACCTCTCTACCTAATTGTAGAATATTTCCATTACATTAAAAGCAAGGCCTATACTCTTTAAGCATCATTTTCTATTGCCTCTTCCCTTTAGAATGGACAAGCACTAATTGACATTCTTTTCTATGACTTTTATTCTAGCCATTTCAGATACATGGAATGATAAAATATGAACTATTTTTATCTGACTTTTTTCACTTAGGATGTTTCAAAATTCATATTTTGCATGTATTAATTCATTTCATTGTGGCGTTTCATTTTATGTGTCAACATGATTACCATGGTGTGTGTAGATTAAACGTTATTTTTGGGTGTGTTTAGAGATTGCACTAAGTGGTTAGCTAAGCTGGCTTATAGTATCTCTGCCTCTGCATCCATTTGTTTGGTTGTGGGGTCCACACTAACACTACATCCCCGTGTAGTTGCATGCCCTAGATAACTGCTCACCAAGTCAAAAACAATTGTAAATTCCTAATGTGATTTCTCCAAAAGCCCTGTGACCAAATCTCTCCCATTTCCCAGGACCTGCCACTGTTCACCCTTAGATAAGACCCTTGTTGAGCTACAAAACTTCTTCTTTATAGTAAAAATTGACTGATACATGCATCTGCGTATTATTTTGGAAAGAATTGATATCTTCACATTCATGAGCACTGTATATTTTTTCATTTAAATATTTATAATTTAATCAGTACCACATAGTTCTTTGTATATTATAATATACATATTATTATATGATAAGATTCTTTGAGGATGGTGATTGCAGCTATGAAATTAAAAGACACTTGCTCCTTAGAAGAAAAGCTATGACTACGTCCACTTAGTCCACCAGGCTCCTCTGTCCTCTCTATCCATGAGATTTCCCAGGCAAGAGTACTAGAGTGGGTTGCCATTTCCTTCTCTAGGGGATCTTCCTGACCCAGGAATTGAACTGGGGTCTCCTGCATTGCCAGCCTAGATAGCATATTCGAAAGCAGAGACATTACTTTGCCAAAAATATANGACTACGTCCACTTAGTCCACCAGGCTCCTCTGTCCTCTCTATCCATGAGATTTCCCAGGCAAGAGTACTAGAGTGGGTTGCCATTTCCTTCTCTAGGGGATCTTCCTGACCCAGGAATTGAACTGGGGTCTCCTGCATTGCCAGCCTAGATAGCATATTCGAAAGCAGAGACATTACTTTGCCAAAAATATAGGTCCATCTAGTCAAGGCTGTGGTTTTTCCAGTGGTCATGTATGGATATGAGAGTTGGACTGTGAAGAAAGCTGAGTGCCAAAGAATTGATGCTTTTGAACTGTGGTGTTGGAGAAGACTCTTGAGAGTCCCTTGTACAGATCAAACTAGTCAATCCAAAAGGAAATCAATCCTGAATATTCATTGGAAGGATTGATGCTGAAGCTGAAGCTCCAATACTTTGACCACCTGATGAGAAAAGCTGACTCATTGGTAAAGACACCTGATGCTGGGAAAGATTGAAGGCAGGAGGAGAAGGGGATGACAGAGCATGAGATGGCATCATCACTTCAATGGACATGAATTTGAGCAAACTCCAGGAAATGGCAAAGGACAGGAAAGCCTGGCATGCTGCAGTTCATGGGGTCTTAAAGAGTCAGTCATGACTTAGTGACTGAACAACAAATGATTGTAACATATAAGCATAATCACCATTCTACTTTCAGATTCTATGGGAAGTACCTTATGTACTTCATATAGTGGAATCATGGCTTCTCTGATGGCTCAGATGGTAAAGAATCTGCCTACAACACAGGAGACCTGGGTTCGATTGCCGGGTCGATACATCCCCTGGAGAAAGGAAGATTCCCTGGAGAAGGAAATGGCTACTCACTCCAGTATTCCTGCCTGGAGAATTCCATGGATAGAGGAGCCTGGTGGGCTACAGTCTATAGTCACAAAGAGTTATACATGACTAACAAGGGCTTCCCTAGTGATTCAGATGGTAAAGAAATGGCCTGAAGTATAGGAGACCTGGGTTCAATCCCTGGGTTGGGAAGATCCTTTGGAGAAGGGAATAAATACCCACTCCAGTATTTTTGCCTGGAGAATTCTATGGACAGAGGAGCCTGGCAGGCTGTAGTTCATGGGGTTGCAACGAGTTGGACATAACTGAGATACTAACACATTTTTTAAACATAGTAAAATCATATTTGTCCTTCTGTGACTGGCTTGCATTTATGCCTGATTATTTCATCATGTATATAAACTACATTGTTTGTGTTTTTGTTTGTTTGTATTTAAATTTTTATTTATGTATAGTTGGTTTACATGTTTACTTATTGTTGTGCAAGTTTCAATTGTACAGGAAAGTGAATCAGTTATATATGTGTGTGTGTATGTATATATGTATGTATGTATGTATATATATAGGCTTCCTCTGTGGCTCAGCTGGTAAAGAATCTGCCTGCAATGCAGGAGACCTGTGTTGGGAGGACCCTCTGGAAAAGGGAAAGGCTATCTACTCCTGTCTGACCTGGAGAATTACATGGACTGTATAGTCCATGGAACCACAAAGAGTCAGACATGACTGAGCTAATTTCACACACACACACACACACACACACACACACACACACATATATATATATATGTCAATTCTTTTTCAGATTCTTTTCCCATGTAGAGTTTTATAGAATATTGAGTATAATCATGGTTAGAGTTCCCTGTGCTATACAGTAAGTCCTTGTTAGTTATCTATTTTATACATGTGAAGTGAAGTCACTCAGTCCTGTCCAACTCTTTGTGACTCCCGGACTGTGTAGCCCACCAGGCTCCTCCATCCATGCAATTTTCCAGGCAAGAATACTGGAGTGGGTTGCCATTTCCTTCTCTAGGAGGTCTTCTGGACCCAGGGATTGAACCCAAATCTCCCACTTTGCAGGCAAACACTTTACCATCTGAGCCACCAGGGAAGACCATTTTATATATACTATAGTGTGTATATATTAATTCCAATCTCCTAATTTATCACTTCCACCCACATTTCCCCTCTGGCAACCAGAAGTTTGATTTTGAGATATGTGAGTCTGTTTTTATTTTGTAAATAAGTTCATTTGTACAATTTTTATTAGATTCCACATGTAAGTGATATCATATAATATTTTACTTTATCAGTCTGACTTACATCACTTACAATGATAGTCTCTAGGACCATCCATATTGCCGCAAATGGCATTTCGTTCTTTTCTTTATGGCTGAGGTATTTCATATAATGGAATCATATTTGCCCTTCTGACTATCTTTTTTCACTTAACATAATTTTTAAGGTCTATCTATGATGCACTCTATGACAGGATGTCTTATTCTCATGTATACAAATCATATTTCTTTACTTAGGGATAAATCAATGGACATTTAGCTTTTTTTCATGTTAGATACTGTGAATAATTCAGTGATGAACGTGGAAGTGTGTATATCCCACTGAGATCCTATTGTCAGTTTTGGAGAGTAAATAACCAGAACTGGAGTTGTTCTACCATTCAATAATTTTATTTTTAATTTTTTGAGGAACCTACTCTTTCCATAGTGGCTGCACGATTTTATAGAGGAGTTCACAAGAGTTCCAATATCTTGACACCCTCACCAACAATTGGTTGCTAATTTTTATGATTGTCATCCTAACAGGATGTGAAAAGATATCTCATTGTGATTTTGATTTTTCTTTTCTGATAATTAGTTATATTGAGCATCTTCTCATATATCTTTTGGCCATTTTTATGTCTTCCTTCAAAGGAGTGAAGAAAATCATAACATGTACTGTGTATCTGTTGGGAACTCATGTACACCTGTGGTGGATTCATCTCAATGTATAGCAAAACCAATACAGTATTGTAAAGTAAAAAAATAAAAAATAAAAATCACCAGTGAAAAAAACAACAACCTTTTCATCATGGGGTTCCACTTTAGTTGGAAAACAACTCCCAATACAGAGGCTACTTAACCTTGTGCCCAACCTACGGAAGGTTGGGCACACATATAATTATATATATATGTGTGTGTCCAACATATGTAATTAATGAGTAATGATCTCTTGGACTTGCCAAAACAAATAAAATAAAATGGTAGTTTTTTAAATTGATTTATTTATTTTAATTGGAGGCTAATTGCTTTACAATATTGTGGTGGTTTTCACCATACATCAACATGAATCAGGGTATACGAGGTGTGGTGTTTCAAGATACTGGAAATGCAGAATTGCATTCTTTATTCCTGAGAGGTAGCATTAGATGAAGCCATAAAGAACTTTATTTGTTGTTGTGGAAGTCCTTAGTGAGACTGACAGAAGCAATTTCAGTTAATGAAGGGATGACAGAAAGAAAAACTAGAGAAAGAGTGATTTCAAGTTGAGGGGAAAAAAATGGAGAGAATGTTGAAAATTCATTTTAGAAGTTTTGAGGTCAAGGTGAACAGAGAAATGGGATGATACAGAGAGGATAATTGCAGTTTAGGGGGTAGAGTTATTCTGTAGGATTTTACAAGATAGTAAAGAAAAACAATTAAATAATTCAATGCAATTCTGTGTGTGTGATTAACTGAATTGTTGAAAAGAGAGATAAAAGTAGATTCAGTTTACTCTAAACTTCTCATATATAATTGACTAAGTTCTGAAGAAACTAATAAAAAGTACCATTTCCTTTATTCCTTCACTTGTTTATTAATTTGGAATAATCTTAATGATTAGTTTCTCACTTGTTTATCAGAATTTTAATTATCTGAAAGATTTCATTTTATTAGATTAACAACTGGAGATGAGATTAAAAAAGTCAATTTTGATCCACTCTAATGCCATTCTTATGAAAATAAGTTATGCTGTTTTGTAGATTTGCTTAGATTTATCTACCTCACCTTCCAGATTGTGTGCTTTCAAATAGTTTCAAAGGAAAATGAGCACCAGATTAGTCTGTAATATAATAGTGTGTGTAATCTGGCTAAGAGAGACCTATTCAGTATAAAGTAAGATTCTAATAAAATTCCCAGAAACTTAAAGTTCATCATAGGATACTTTCTACCTGTTCCTTGGAAAGAAAGAGATATTTTGTTAGTGATTAAAAGTAGAGAGTATATATTTTCAGGGGAAAGTCATACCTGGTTATCACTATTTAAAACAAAATTCACTATTTAAAGCAAAATCATGTCCTCTCATTTTATTCACCTTTTTATGAAAAATAGTCTAATTTGTTTATGTTCAAGAAAACTTGGGTTAGTTATTAGACTAATCTTTCACAGCAATGAGAAATAAGAAATTCATAGAAAGATTAGTGGGTGTGCAGGTGATACTGAGATTCTCATGAGAGGATATGCATTTGGAGATGCAAGCAAGAGAGTTCCAGAAAAACATCTATTTCTGCTTTATTGACTATGCCAATGCTTTTGACTGTGTGG
>SJYA01010535.1:0-13569 GCA_006410615.1 Neotragus moschatus
GCTGTGGGTGTAGACGGAGCGGCCCGGGGCTGTGGGTGCAGAGTGTAGATGGCGTGGCTCGGGGCTGTGGGTGTAGACGGACCCTCGGGCAGGCGACCACTCTGTGCCTCGGCTTCCCTGTTGCAGGGTCGGGTTTGTAGCAGGACCTGCCTGTAGCCATGGGGCCGCTCAGGATTGTGAGTGGATCCGAGTGGCCAGTGTCCGTCAGTGTCACGTGCTGTGGTTAAAGAGCGCCTGTGAGGCTGTGGGACCCACAGACGGATTGTGAGGCTGGCAGAGAGGGAACTGCTCCTCCAGAGAGGCCACCCCCAGGTCTGAGGCAAGTGGCCGGATAGGCGGTGGGCAGCGGGCAATGAGCAAGAAGAGAGAAGGTGTTTAAAACCCTGCCTTAGGGACTTATCGTCGCAGTGGGACGTTTCATCAGAATGTCCTCCGACCCGGTGGTCTTGAGCCTAGAGGTCCTGGCTGGGGGTTGCGAACGCGGAGCCTGGGCCTCAGGGATGCTCCTCAGACGGTGACAAGCCCATTGCTGAGGTGCCCACACTGGTGCTGGGTGACCGCCTCTGGGAGAGGGGGACCTGGGCTGGCATGTGGAGGGGACCTGGGCCAGGGTGGGTGGCGGCGTCCTGTGTGGGGTCAGGACGTGAGCAGCGGGCGCTCGGTGGGCCGGCGCCCCAGACTTCAGGGCAGGCGCCTTTCCCCTCTTCTAGGAGGAGGGCGTCCAGGAAGGGGCCGGCAACCAGGCAGAGGAGCAGCTGCAGGCTGGGAGGCCGGGACCGGGTGGCCTTGTCTGCGGAGGAGGCCAGCCTGCAGGGGCGCGCTAGGCGGGGGAGGCGGGGAGGTCCAGGCCTCCTGCAGCAGAGGAGAGCACACGCGCTTTCTGTTTACACCGCCTTTAGACGCTTGCCTTTGTCTGAAGTGGGTCAAGCAAAAGTCAGGATGAGGGAAGAACAGTGTGTCATTAAGAGTCGACACAGACCGTCCAGCGAGGACACGGATGCAGTGAAGCCACGGCGTATTACGTTTCGTTTGAATTTGGTGGACTTCACAGAAACATTTTACTTTCTGGTTAACACCTGTATGAGTTTCCCGTGGCGGCTGTAACAAAGGACCACAGCCTAGTGGCTTAAAAGCAGAAACGGAGGCCGGACGTCCTCTCGGCTAGCGGGGGCACCCTCACACCTAGCCCGCGCCATCCTTCCCTGGCTCCTGCTTCCCTCTTTCTGTCCCGACTCCTCGCTCTGCGTCCCTCCCGAGAGGACATGCGTGGTCACACCTGTGTGTGGAACCCGGGTCCTCTCCCCGCACAGGCACTTTGGCATTGTCATACCTGCCGAGGCCCTGTTGCCTGTGAGGGGCGTTCACAGCCCCAGGGCCTCTGGCCTGGTGTCCTTGCGGACTGCCCTGGCTACTGTTGCAAGGAGTGGGGTCTCTCCTGTCGTGGGCTGGGGAGCAGCCGTCTTGCACCCCGCCCCGTCCCCCACCCCCACCCTGAGGGGACGCTGCCGCCACCGCCTCATGAGTCCCTGCCCAGCGCTGGAGGAGAGGCCGCAGCGGTCCCTGGGAGGAGATGAGCCTGACTTGGGGTTCCCAGCGGGCAGGTCGCTCATGTGCACTTTCAGGGGTGATGGCTACCTGCTCCTTGGCCGTCTGAGAAGAGCTGCAGCCAGGGGCTTCCGTGGTGGTCCACTGGCTAGGGCTGTGCCTCCACTGCAGGAGCCTGGGTCCCGTCCCTGCTCGGGGAGCTAGGATCCTGCCCGCTGCTCGGTGCGGTCTACGTGAGTAAATAAATGATGTACGAAAAATAAAGCCTGTAGTCAGTCCCCTAGGTATACGCAAACCACGGGCACGTTCGATTTTAACAAGCAAGCTTCCCTGCGGTTTCTGGGGGTTCAGCAGATTCAACCCTGAGACCGTGGACTCAGGCAGAGGAGGTGCCCAGCTTGTCTTCCCGTGCTCGTCCCTCCCTCCTCTCCGCCCCTAGCCTGTCCTCGCATGGCGCCCCACGTGGGTCCTTCCTTGACTTTCCTTTTTTACACACGCTTTGCTGTGTATGTGTCTTTCCCTGCGTCTTATTTTTGTCCCCTCCTGTGGTCTCGGCCACTCTTGTAGGACACTCAGGTGAGGAGCTAAGCTTACTGATTAAAGGATGAAGACGCCAGGCGCTCTCCTGTCTTGCTGTCTGCATCCCCCGGGGCAGGCACCCAGCTCCCGTCTCCTCAGGCATTTCCTGCCGCCTAAGCCGCTGTCTTGGTCTGTGTGTTTGAGTTATCTAGAAGGCGCGGGGACCCGGGCTCTCCCCTCCGAGGCGGTGGCGCTCCCTCACCCCCCATTTCTCAGCTGTCACTGCAGTGGCGGTTGCACCAGTGTCTGCTGCCCAGCCGTCTGTTCCTGGAGCGAGCTGCTGGAGCACAAGCCCTTCCTGAGCAGGCCTGTGGCTCCCCTCTTGTGGTAACCCCTGGCTCCCGGGTCCGGCTTCCTGCCCTGCTCTGTCCTGGCCCCCATGGGGCCTGTGTGCCCACAGGTGTCTGTGCTCAGGACCTCTCCTCCCAGTCTGGGCTCACCCTGGTTCTGTGGAAGTGCATGTACATGATAGCCAAGAAATCTCATCTGGATTTCTCCTTTGCTCTTGATTTTGAAAATTGCTTTCCAGTTGACGTGTAGTTTAGCTGGGTATGGAATTCTGCCGAGGAGTGTTTCCTCAGAATGACGAAGCCACTGCTGTACTGCAGTGGCTTTCCCAGCTGGCGGGAAGCAGGTGCCCTAGCGACTCTCTGATCTGGCCCCAGGAGGCCCTGAGGAGCATCCCTTGCTCCCGAGTTCTGAACCGTCAGAACACGATGGTGTGCTGCCATCGCTGGTGGGCAAGGCAGCCCTGCTCAGCCTCGGCTGGCGTTGTTTCATGTGCTTCCTCACTTTCTTTCAGTGTTGTGCTCTTTCTGGAACTCCCTTTATTTAGAGGCTGGGACGCCGGGCTGACCTGGTCCTCGGTCCTCCTCCTCCTCCTCTCGTTGATCTGCTTGACGTTTGCCTGCTCTTGGGAGGTGGCGCGAGCGGTAAAGAGCCTGCCTGCTGCTGCAGGAGATTAGGAGATGCGGATTTGAGCCCTGTGTCAGGAAGGTCCCCTGGGGGAGGAAATGGCAACCCACTCCAGTATTTTGGCCTGAAGAATCCCGTGCACAGAGGAGCCTGGTGGGCTATCGTCCATGGGGTCGCAGAGTCGGACACAACCAGGCTCTGGTTCTTCTGCCGTTTTAAAATCCAGCTTGTACATGCGAAAGTTCTCAGTTCATGTATTGCTGAAGCCTACATTGAAGGATTTTGAGCATGACCTTGCTAGCATATGAAATGAACACAATTGTATGCTAGTTTGAACATTCTCTGGCGTTGTCTTTCTTTGGGATTGTAGTGAAAACTAACCTTTTCCAGGCCTGTGGCCACTGCTGAGCCTTCCAAATTTGCTGACATACTGAGTGCAGCACTTTAACAGCACCATCTTTTAGGATTTTAAGTAGCTCAGCTGGAATTCCACGATCCCCCTAGCTTTGTTCGTAGTGATGCTTCCTAAGGCCCACTTGATTGTAGATAATATTTGGAACACTCTTAATACTAATTGAAAAGTGTTGATTGTGGAAAATAGTGACTACAGATAGAGTAAACAGAAGAATATAGAGACGCCCAGGTACTCACAGCTCACCCGTAACGCCTGGGGCGTCTGGCCTGCCTTTCTGGTCTCCTCGTGGCTCCGCCTGCTCCTTGCTCCCCCTTCATTTCTCTTTCCTGTGACCGTTAACAGGGCTGCCTCGGGTCACTGTGTTTTCTGTTTGTCCTACTTTTTCCTTGTTGCTGCTGCTTTTCCTTCTTATCTTGTTTTGGGTTAGTTGAGTGCCTGGTATCTGTGTGCACTTCACAGGGATGGCGTGTACCGAGGGTGTGTGTCTGTAATAAACACACACGTGTTTTCTAGCACTGCGTCTTGGCATTATGTTTCGGTCGTCTAAGACGCCTCTCCTAGCTTTTGGCCACCTGCCTAGGGCTAACTTTGTGGCACGCTGGACGAGGCGTAAGCGCCGTGTGTTTCCGCGGCGATGAGCGTCCCGTGTGCCGCCCTTGAGCTGCTTGTCGCCGTCCGTCTTGCCTCTGCGCAGGCTCCAAGCCACGCAGCCCTGCTGCAGTTTTTGCTTTAAAGAGTCATGTGTACTGTAAAGAGACTGAGAGAAGGAAAACCATTTCTAAAACGTTTACCCAGTCTGCGCCGTTTCTGTCGTGCTTCCTTCCTTCGTATAGATTTGACTTTCCATTGGTGTCGTTTTTCTTCAGCTTGAAACACTCCTTTAGCGTTTCTTGCCTGTTGGTGACACATCCCCCCGGTTTGGGTTTACCTGGAGCGTGCTCATTTTTGTTCCACTTTAAAGGACCTTGGTGCTGGCTTGGAGTCCGGGTTCTCTTCCCGGCCCTCTGACTGGTCCGCTCCGTCTTGCGGTGGAGTCAGCCGTCGTGTCGAGCCCGTGGTGGCCGCCGTGTGTCACGTAGGGACACTGTCGCCGGCTCTTGTCTGTGCCTTTGACCCCCAGCGCTTGGACCGTGATGTCCTTGGGAAGGCTTTCTCTGACTTTATCCTGTTCAGGGTTTGTTGAGCTTCTTAGATAAATAACTATAACTTTTTTTTACCAAACTTGGGGAAGATTTGGTCATGGTGTGTTCAGACGCTTTTCCCGCCCCACTTGTCTTCTCCTGGCGCTGGTATCACATGTTTGTTATTGTCTCCCAGGGCACTCAGGCCTGGTTCTAATCTTAAAATTTTTTCTTTTTCATCATCTCTTTTTTCTTCCATCTGCAATCCAAATTAAGTCCATTTCGATGAGTTGTAAAATTTCAATTACTGTAGCTTTTATTTCTAGAGTTTCCACTCGCTTCTTTTTTTTAATAGTTTCCATCTCTCTCCTGAAACAGGCCGCTTGTTCACCGTGGCTGTGTCTCCCGCTGCACCCCTGAACACACTGCGCTGGCTGCTCTGAAGTCCTGGCCTGTAGCCTCAGCTCTCGGGCCGCCTCAGGGTCAGCCCCCCTGGCCTCACTGTCTCCTGACTGGGCCATGCCTTCCTGCTTCTCTGAGCCTCTAGTAGGAGGCTGTGCGCTGGGCATCGCAGCGTCCGCAGGAGTGGCTGTCTGTCCTGAAGCCGTTGGTCTGTCCCGCGGGTTGACTTGTGGGGACCCAGGCGGCTCCTCTGCGGTCTCCGGGGTGCTGGGGCTGCTGGCCCCTCATAGTCTCCCAGCCTGGGGGCTCAGGGTTCCCCAGGGCCTGGAAGAGTTTATCCCCAGGTTTCAGGTCCTCCTCTCTCCCCATCTCCCTCCCTCCCTCCCCAGCTCCCTGCCCCTCCCTTCGAAGCTGGAGGAGTGCTGCGTCTGGCTGAGCCCCGGATGTGCCCAGATACCAGTGCCCTTCCGCGCCCCACGCGGCCCTCTTCCTGCGGGGAACAGCACCCCTGGTGTCCGCCCGCCCCCTTGCACTCAGCCCCCGCGAGTGGTCAGGTTTTGTAGCGTGCCCCCCGCCGGGCCAGGAGGCCGTGTGAGGCTCTCCCTTCACTGGGGGACCTGCTGGGCCGGGCGTTGCCCTCGGGGCTGAACTGTAGCAGGTCCGGAGAAGCGGGGAGCCAGGGAGTGACCACTGCAGCCCAGGAGAAAGCCCTCCAGGGCCGGTGGACGCCTAGGGCTGCGCTCCCCACGTGCCTGCCTGGGGTGCAGACGGCGCAGTGAGCACGGCGGCCCTGTGCGCCACCCACTGCTCCCTCTGGTGAGGTCGCCGAGGGTCAGGAGGGCGTCTGTCTGCTGACCTCTGACGGGTTGGTCCTGCTGCTGTGGGCCGAGAGGCCCAGCCCAGATCGCCGCTCTGAGTGCCTGCCCTTCACCCACCCTGCTGTCCGGCCCGGCCTCAGCACTGCCCTTCTGTGCCAGTTTCTATCTGTGAAGCGTGGTTAGTGCCGAGACTGCCGTGCGGATGAGCTAGGAGGGCGAGTGTGAGACGCCGGTGGCCGTGTGGCCTGCGGGACGTTGCTGGTGCCATTGGCCTGGCTGCTCTGAGCGGGTGGCACCCGTGGCCCGTCTGCGTCCAGCCCCTACTTCGTGCCAGCCTGTGGCTCCGCAGAGCCCGGCCTGGGACACATTTTACCTGGAGGTACTTGGGCAGCACGAGGTGCCCAGACCACCGTCTGCCCCTGAGGCCTGGAGTCCGGCCCGGAGAGATGGGCCTGAGGAGCCAGGCAGGCTGGCTGCTCCGCACCACGGTGGTGAGCGGCGGGGGGCCGGGAAGGCCCCTGAGCCCCGCGGCCAGCGTAACAAAGTACTACCACCTGGGGGCCTCGGAGGTGGAGGGTTATTCTCACTCTTGTGGATGGAAATCTCTGCCTGAGGTGTGGGCAGGGCCCGCGCACGCGCCCTCCAGAGGCTCCTGGGGCCCCAGGGCCCACCTCCATCTTCGCATGGCCTCCCAGGCCCCCTTTCCCTCTGCCCCCCCTTACAAGGACACGTGTGATGGCACGGAGGCCCGTGGGTAGCCAGCACGGCCTCCTTCTCTCAGAACCTGCCCGCAGGCCCATCTGCAGGGCCCTTTCCCCGCCAGGGCACTTCCGGGCTCTGGGCGATAGACCTCACGACTTTGGGGCCGCTGTCAGCCCAGCACACCCTGGACCTGGGACGTGAGGACCCCGTGGGGTCGCGGGCAGGGGTGGGTGGGGGCGGAGGAGGGTGGAGACGTGCCTCCCGCCACGTGCCCTGCTGCACCCGTGCCTCCTGGGTGGGTTCCTGTGGGCACTGGGGACCCCGCATCTCCCGGAGAGCGCCAGAGAGAGACGCAGGCCACGGAAGACCCCGCCCACCCCGCTGAAGGAAACGGAGTCAGGACGGTGCGGGCTCCACGGCTTTTCCCTCTTGCGTCCTGCAGCAGGTGGGGGGCAGTGTCCTGTAGGAGGCCTGAAACGGGGCCCTCTTCGTAGTTAGGTTCGTCAGATAAAACCTGCCAGGCAATATTTGGGGCCTGCTTTGAGTAAAAAGTTATTTGTCTTTCTACCTGAAATTCAAATTTAACTGAATGTCCTTTATTTGGTAAACCCAGTAACTTCATTTATATCCTTCCTTTGCCAGTTTTAAAAACCACAAACAGAATTAAATACCAAGCAGAGACAAAAGGGAGCGTCAGGGAGTAACGGGGAGGGAAAATGGAGACAGCTTAACCTCCAGCGGTGCAGGACTCGTGAACGAGATTTTGTCTCTGGAGTCGGAAGCACCCCTGCGTCCCATCGGCTGTAGACCCCGAAGCGCCGTGGCCTCAGCTCGTCCTGCTCGCTTTTCCCCAGCCGGTCACGGCCAGGCTGGTGCCCAGAGCCAGCCTGGAGCTGGCAGGCGGGGTCTGCCCGCCGCCGGTTGGAGGAGGTCAGCACCCGCTTTTGGACCCGCCTCCCACTCAGGCCTGGCTGTGGGGGGCCGGGTGGGAGCGAGGGGGCTCCTGGTTGGTGTGGTGCTTCTGGACACTCAGGGCTTCTGGGTTCATGGCCTCCATGTGTCCTGACCTTGTGGCACATGGACCCAAGCTGAGGTTTCTGCTGCTTCTTAGGACCGTCACGGGCAGGCTTGAGGGGGTCTCCGGGAGGAACGGGGCAGACTGAGCCAAGGAGTGGCAGAGGGAGGTAGGGGGGCAGGTTTCAGAAAGAGCGGCTTTAAAAACAGATGGGGTCAGGGCGGCGGGGCCTCCCGTGCTCCCTACGTCCGTGTGTGGTTGCATCGGCCTGTTGCCCCGGTCACTTGACTGTGCATACTGCCGCCGCAGGGGCCCTGGCCCGTTCCTGAGTGAGTGAGCGGGCAGGACGGTCATGGGTGCTGACGCTGGGTCTGCTCGGGTGGCACTGAGGCCTGGGCAGGGCCCTGGGAGCATCTGGGGTGGGGCCTGCAGGTGTGAGCTCCTGCAGGTGCCAGCAGCCCCGCCCCCACCTTGGCCAGGATCAGCCCTGCCGGCTCCCACCTGGATGTCTGGCTGCCTGGCTTCTGTGAAGCTGCTTCTTTCCTTAATTGAGACCGTTATGAAATTCCTTCGTGTGTAGAGAGTGTTTTTGTTGTGACAGGAGTCTAAGACTTACTCTAGAGTGCATGCATCCCTGTGTCTCCATCATGCCCGGCACACTGGAGCGCGGTGCCCAGGGTGAGCAGAGGGTCCCCGTGTCTCCATCACACCCGGAATACTGGAGTGCAGTGCCCAGCGCGAGCAGAGGGTCCCTGGTCCCCAGTGACGCCCGTGTTTTCAGGAGCACTATATATGGACATGGATGCCTGGCCACAGCATGGGATCTTCGTGTCCTCTGAGCTGTAGCAGTTGGGCCCCTCAGTGCCTGTGCCAGCCCAACCGGGGGCACCTGCTCCTCGGAGGTCTTAGGTTTAAAAAGTAATTGTTTTTTAACTTAAACTTTTTGTTGAGGCACAGCTGATTTGCAGTGTTTTACACTTTTATTTTTTTCTTTTAGATGAGAGATCACAAACATTTGCTTCTCTTCACTGGTTATCGTGGATTTTTCACGATGTAAACTTTATATAGCATCAGAATCATAAAGGTGTAATACTAATACATCTGAGCCAGTAACATGCACCTTTGTGATTTAAAAGTGTCTTTTCTGCTAAGTCTAGACTCTCTTCTCCGCTTGGAGAAAAGGCAGAGGGCGGGCGAGCAGGGCTGCTTGGGTGCGGCTGCTGTAGCAGGGGCGCCGGAGCGGCAATGAAATATTCAGGTCACCCGGGAGGTGTCCGGTTCCCTGGGCCCTTCTGCTCTGCACGCTGCGGGCGCTCGCAGGCTCGGTGGGGCCCCTTCTCTGTAGCTGAGCCGCACTCGCCCGTCCCACGGAGGAAAGAGAAGGCACAGTGTAAGAGACTCTCATGGAGGGAAATGGAGCGGAATGCGTTTAAAGCTGGGGTCTTAGCCTCTCTTTAGGTGGTAAGTATGGCATTAGCATCGCTGTACATCTTTAGCTTTACATGATTTTTGGGATTCCACGTCCTTTTAGCATTATTAGACTGTGAGTAATCATTGTGTTTACATTTTCCTGAGGTGTTTTGTATTCTTAAGTCTGCCAGTCTTTCATTTCCTCTTATTTTTTTCTCCTCTTTCCTAATTGTTTATATTTGCTGTATTTCCTAATTCCAAGAGCTACTTCACTGTTTTGTGGCTTTTTTTTTTTTTTTTTTTGAGGGATAATTGCTTTACAGAATTTTGTTGTTTTCTGCCAAGTACTGTCGTGAATCAGCCAAAGGCACACACACACACATCTCCATCCCCTGTGGACACATGGCTGCCTTGCTGTGACCTGGCTCTTGCTGAGCTGAGATGGACGTGCCCCCCGAGGGCAGACCCAGGGCATCTGCTCTGCGTCTCTGCAGCCTGGGCTCTTGGCATCTCTGGGCTTAAAGTGTTAAAACCTTAAAAACTGACCTTTAAAAAGAACCCTCACAAAGAGCCCTGCGTGATAACCAGATGCAAAGCTGGAGCGCTTTACATGGTGCATGCTGTTCAGTCCCTCATAAATTATTCAACAGCCGTGCATCCCAGTAATCTGGGGAGCTGCTGTCCTGCTTCCTGGACTTAATGTTCAAACGTGGGAGATGAAGCTCCCTAGGAATCGAGACAGGCCGCTTGAGAAGCAGGTGGATAATTTTTGTTACAAGAACACTTCAGGGGAGGTCAGCTTCTACACTGGCATTTGCTCGCATGCTGATGTGAAGGGCGGGCAGCCAGGGTTAGGAGCCCAAACTGAAGTCAGTCCCCTGAGCTGAACCCTGACTCTCGTCTTTGGTCATGGCTGTGGGCAAGGAGCCCAAGCCTTGGTTTCTCCTTCTGTGAAACGGGACTGTGAGACACCGATCGACCGGGTCGTCACCTGATAGTAATAGCTTTTATTAGCTGGTTTCCCGCATTTCCAGTCAGTTTATCTCTGTCTACGCAGCATGATTCCCTCAATCGCTCATCACAGATCAGATTTGAGGGGGGAACGTGTTGCTGCTTAGAAATCAACACCGTGCTGCTTTGTGTGTTTGCAGCAGGAATGGGGAAAGATCAAGTGACAGCATTCACGTGTTGGATTCAGGTCACTCAGTCAGGTCCGACTCTTTGCGACCCCACGGACTGCAGCACGCCAGGCCTCCTGCTCCTTCACCAACTCCCGGAGTTTGCTCAAACTCATGTCCATCGAGTTGGTGATGCCATCCAACCATCTCATCCTCTGTCGTCTCCTTCTCCTGCCCTCAATCTTTCCCAGCATCAGGGTCTTTTCAAATGAGTGAGTTCTTTGCATCAGGTGGCCAAAGTATTGGGAGCTTCCACTTCAGCATCAGTCCTTCCAATGAATATTCAGGACTGATCTCCTTTAGGATGGACTGGTTTGATTTCCTTGCAGTCCAAGGGGCTCTCAAGAGTCTTCTCCAGCACCACAGCTCAGAAGCATCATTCTTTGGTGCTCAGCCTTTATGGTCCAGCTCTCACATCCTTACATGACCACTGGAGAAACCGTAGCTTTGACGAGACGGACCTTTGTTGGCAAAGTAATGTCTCTGCTTTTTAATATGCTGCCTAGGTTGGATATAACTTTTCTTCCAAGGAGCAGACGTCTTTTAATTTCATGGCTGCAGTCACCATCTGCAGTGATTTTGGAACCCAAAAAAATAGTCTGTCTCTGTTTCCATTGTTTCCCCACCTATTTACCATGAAGTGATGGGACCAGATGCCATGATCTTAATTTTATGAATGTTGAATTTTAAGCCAACTTTTTCACTCTCCTCTTTCACTTTCATCAAGAGGCTCTTTAGTTCTTCTTCACTTTCTGCCATAAAGGTGGTGTCATCTGTGTATCTGAAGTTATTGACATTTCTCCTGGAAATCTTGATTCCAGCTTGTACTTCATCTAGTCCAGTGTTCCTCTGCATAGAAGTTAAATAAGCAGGGTGACAGTATAGCCTTGACGTCCTCCTTTCCCGATTTGGGATCAGGCCACACGTCAGCTACTGCTGCCTGTGACAGGCCGCCCCCAACAGACCAGTGTTTTATGTCTCCCAGCCCCTTTGGCCAGGAGCCCGCTGCAGCTGACTGACTGCTCCATGCCAGGTCTCATGAGGTTGGCGTAGGGGTAACGGCCGGGAGCGGTGCCGAGGACCAAGCTCACCGTCACGATGCTTGGGGGCCTCGGAGCATCCACGTCCTGGGTCACTCGTGTGACCGCTGGCGGGCCTCACGGCCTTGCTGGCTGGCACCAGAGGCCTTCTTTGCCGCGTGGGCGGCTTCTGAGGGCAGCTCAGCGCCTGGCAGCTGACCTTCCTTGGAGCAAGTGAGGGAGGGGTGAGCAGGGGAGCCTTTAAAAGTGACCTCGCCTCACAACTGCATGTTCGGTTGGTTTGAAGGGGGCCCTTGTGGAGCCTGCCTGTGGGGAAGGGGCCTGCCAAGAGCGGCCAACCACAGGCAGGATCACTGGGGCCCCTGGGAGGCCGCCTGTCTGTCCGGCCCGCAGCCTCAGCGATATCCCTCCCACAGGCAGGACACTCGCCCCCAAGACTCACGCAGGAGGCTCCCCAGCGGTGGTTCCTTGAGTGCCACTTCGAGGGTACCCCTCCTTTCCTTCCTAGGCCTGCACTGAAGAGAGCGGCGCCCAGCCCCTGCCCCTCAGCAGTAAGCGGTGTTGGGACAGACTTGGGGTGAGCTCCTAGACGCTCCTCAGAAGCGATGTGCAGGCGTCCTGGGGCACAGCCCCACGTGCTGGGAGCTCCCCCATCCGAAGGTCCCGGGGCACTGGCGCTCCCGGGACACTGGCACACGTTTGCGGTTGAGTTGCTTCCTCAGCCTGCCTCCCGCTGGTAGGATCTGAGGGCCTGGCACCCCGCTTTCATTCTGTCCTCCCTGTGACTCAGCTCTCACTGCCAGGTTTCCACGGTCGGCGCTTTCTTGAGACCTTTGGGGGCCTCCCATGAAACCTCCGTGGTGTTCTCTCCAGCAGAGCTCGCTGAGACCAGCCCTCCTCTGCATGGGCCCCTGCCGGCGAGGGACAGCGAGCCCATCTTTTACAGCTTTCCCCACGCGCGGCGGCTTCCAGCGGACACCCCGTGCGCAGAGGCGGGGCGGGGGTAGTCACTGGCACACTGGGGCCTGTGGGGGGTCGGGCCGAAGGGGCGAGGTGAGCTGAGTTCAGAGGCCGCCTGGCCAGCTTGCAGGGACCGGGAGGGGGCGCGAGTGCGTGAGGCGAGCCCGCAGCACGGGGTCCCCTCTCCCTGCTGTGGCCTGGACTCAGGCTGATGGGCCTCTGCTTGGGGCTTCCTGTGTGCGTCGCGCGTGAACGTCCAACCCTGGACAGTGATCTGGCCTATGATCTGGCCCTCCTGGTGGGGTCCTCCCCTTGGGTAGGAGCGTGTCAGCCTGCTCGGGCCCTTGAGCCTCAGGACACCCCTCAGGTCCAGGTCAGGACTCGGAAGAGGCAGGTGACCTGAGCGGAGAGGGGCGTGTGGCCCTGGCCCCCTGCCTCGCCCCCGCGGCTCTCGATTTGGATGGTTGCAAGGACCCTGGGGCCGGGGCTCCATGAGGCCTCCTGGCTGGGCGGCTGGGCCGGCAGCCGTCGTTGGAGTTGTCAGGCTGGCTCGGGGCACCGGGGTGATGAGGTGCCGGGATCTGGGGATGGAGTGAGGTGGCCTGCCACTACCTTCTCGGGGGCCTGGGAACGTGCCCCAGCGGGCTTCCTCCAGGTTTCTGCTGCGTGGCGCCCGCCACTCCCTCCCCCTCCTTTCTGATCTGGCGCTGGTCCAGACGGCGGTTGACTGGCAGGGGGCAGCCCACCCCCTGCCCTGGCACCTGCTTTCCTGCGACCAGGGCGGGGGTCTTGCTGAGGCCTGACACCCTCACCTGTCCTTTTCCCAGCTCACGCAGTGTCTCCTGAGACCCCACAGCAGGGCGGGTTCCCGAGCCTCGGTGGGGCAGGACCGACCTAGGGCTGCAGAGAAGCCGCCTTCCTTTGTGTGCGACTGGGGGCTGGGTGTGGCTGAGGATGCGGCCTGTGCGTCAAAACCCGGGCCCATTTCAGTCAGCTGTTTTCCTCACGGCAAAGGTCATATCTGTTCTTTGTAGAAAACTNGTGGGGCAGGACCGACCTAGGGCTGCAGAGAAGCCGCCTTCCTTTGTGTGCGACTGGGGGCTGGGTGTGGCTGAGGATGCGGCCTGTGCGTCAAAACCCGGGCCCATTTCAGTCAGCTGTTTTCCTCACGGCAAAGGTCATATCTGTTCTTTGTAGAAAACTTAGCCTTTGTGGACTGAAGTCATTAAACCCTAACACTGAGTGCTGCCAGTCCTGGACGGGTCTCGGCTCTGCGGGGACTCGCTGAGCACTTCCTCCCACTCCAGGGGGCACAGGACCTGGACGGAGAGCCCCCCCACTGCATCTGTACACCCGCACGCCCCCACACCTGCACATCCGCACACCCGCACCTCCGGACACCCTCACGCCCGCACCCCCACACCCACACATCCGCACCTCCAGACACCCCCACGCCCCCACCCCCACGC